>NJDD01002477.1:350491-373658 GCA_002245505.1 Calephelis nemesis
ACACACAGACTATGATGTGATCTTGCATTTCAATGCACGATATTTCAATGCTACTTTCAACCGACATAGAAGTGATATCTTTTCTTTCTCTAAACTTAATGTTACTTTCGCAAAATATTATAGAGCCACCCCTTTTTCTAGTTTTTCTACAAAAAATACTATCTACTTCATAATTTTTAAATGAGAAAGTAGCTTCATGTGCTCTTAACCAATGTTCAGTAACACAAAATAAGTCTATTTTAAACTTTTCCAGAAAAAGCTCTACTTCTAACTGTTTGCCGGCAATACCCTGAATGTTTTGATGGACAAGTTTCAACTCATTGGATTTTGCCTTTGTCCTTAAAACTAGTTTAAATCTAAAGTATGGTCACTATTACTTCTATTCCCTATATCATTAGGTGAGAGACAATATTGAGAAATTTTACCATTTTTAACTTGCAGATGTTTCCTAAACACCGGTCATTAGTTTCTTGTATTACTTATTATCAGGAGTCCCAAGACTACTTTTTTCTTGTCTTGTACCTAATAAAAAATACAATTAAATGCCTAGAAATTTATTGAAATTCCTATCTGGAGACCGGAAGAGCTAGAAATATTGCTCCGATTGCAGGAAAAAGCAATAATTTACTAACACTATTAAAATCGCAATCTATAAAGCTTGTAGTCTCGATTACCTACATGTAGATGTAAAAGTGTACTTAATATTTCAAACAGTTGGAACCCTCTCAGCAGCTCGTAGTAAGTGACATTCAGCTGACCATCAGCCACGAATACGACGAGGCAAAGTTATCCTGCTGCGTCCCGGACTACAGAAAGTTGAACGGACAATCGGAAATGTGCGCCAAAAGTTTCCCTCTTACCGTGCTATGTAAGTTGTTTTGGTCATCTATAACGCAGAGCATATTTTTTAACTCAATACATCACTACATTTTCTATAAAAAAATGTCTAATTCGTTATTTATCTATTTTCACAATAGCAATAAAAAAACGACAGACACTGGTCGAAGTGCTACGTTAGGCAATATGTTCGCTTTTTGTAAAAAAACATTTATTTTGGTCTACAATAAATGAAAAATCCAGACATACCTACTTACAATATTAAAAGGTTTTATAAACTTTCAAAATGTTTAGCTTATATGGAAAGCTTCCAAGCTTTTATGAAACTTAAAGGTGGCCTGGGGACCTCTAAGAAAAATATATTTTTTTTGTAAAAAAACTTATTACAAATGTGCGTTTGTTTGCTTCTTCGTTCATATCATAATTGGGTGATAGTGTTAGAAGGTTTTTTGCAATTTTATGCTCTTAAATTATATTTTGTACCTTGAAGAAGTACGACTGCTTGCTGCAAAACTATACCTTGCTCTCAGAATGTTTATCCTTAATAATGTTCAACAGATGCACCTGTCCTACAAATTGTAGTGGAAAAGGAAAATGAAAATAGCACTATAACAGTGATCAAGGGTTCGGAAATCACAATGACTTGCAAGTGCCAAGCGAACCCAGCTGTTTACCAACTAACGTGGTATCACGAGGTAGGTACACTCCTTAAGGCTGTAATATCGATGCTGAAGTGGAGGACAACCAGGGGAATCGTTTTTTGTACCAAAAATTGGAAATCATACAGACTGATTTCGTGATTTTTAGTAATAGATCACAGATTGTTATCCAACCTAAGGCTGGGTATAAAACTCTTGGGTATCTTCACGCTCGTATCCTTGAAGAGGTAGGCAAAGGTACAAACGGAGCACCAGCGATTAAACGTTCTTAATTTACGTCCCACTATGTGATAAGTGGCCAACTTCCCGCCAACCGGGCACTTATTAAAAAAATTAAAAAAAAACCAATTGAATAGCTCCGGGATAACCCGGGAATAAAACCCGATACCTCCTTTAGTCACACTTACACCAAACCACGAGACCATAAAAGAGATGATAAGTAAAATTTTAATTAGTAAACGGAACACGATTTTGCGTTTACTGATGATATGAAAGTAGGTATAGACAAGGCGGTGGCATCAACCCTAGCACATTATTTTAGTAAATGTCGGTCATTTCTACCTTCGCTTGCTTACTCGTCAGGAGTTACTGACTTGCTACCTTTTACTAATACGAAAAATACAAAAGTATTATTGCGTCTGTATAATTTTAATGAAATAACGATAGAATCAGTAAAAACTCTATTCAAATGGTACATACAAGTGGTACTCGTACGAGTCGACGTATTTGTAAAGTACCTATTACCGGATCGGAATCGCGGCCATACACTGAGAAGATCCGACGAAAGACACTCAGCGGGCTTGTCTTTTTTCAAAACTAGTATTAACATTATAAAGTAGCAAAAAAATACAAATTACAATAAAATTTTAACTGAAATAAAAATATAGTAAATTACATTACCTACAAGTTGCAATCCGAGATTGAAACTTTTGAAATTGTATCGACTTTTTAAACTGCTGTATCGTGTTGGCTTACAGACAAGTGATAGTAAAAAAATGCACTAGGTTTTGACCTATTTTCTGCCCATCAGAGAGACAGTGCAGGTGAGCTAGTACTGAGGTCTAGTTTACAGTAAAGGGTGTGCGTTTTCCCAGCGAAAAAAGGTCGAACTTCATAATTTGAGTTAAACAGATAATTTATGTATGACGTCATGTAATTGTGTATGGCAAATAAAAATGTGTGCACCCAATCATTAGGGGGAATTGAGTTTGTCTAACCCCCACGTCATACACAAATTTGTGTACCTATTTAATTTGTTCTACGTCACTGGCAAAAAAGTTCCGTTTTTGATGACTAGCTAATGACTACCCTAATGGCTGGATGCAAAAAAAAAAAAACATGTATGGTAATTATTTAAAAAAAATATGACATACAAATTTAAGTATTTGGTAGGTAGGCAGTTGAGTACAATTACACGACGACGTGCATAAATTATCTGTATAGCTCAAATTATGAAGTCCGATCTGCTTCTGCTATGGCAACGCACACCAGTATAGGTTCTATTGCAGCTCTGGGTTAAATTTATTAATAGTTTTTTTTTTATTCGGAAACAATCAAGCTGCCTGTAATGTACTAAATGCCTATAAACAAATCGTGAAGTACGAGTATGTCATGTCAAATCAGATACATATTTTGAAGCGGAATCTCTTACGAGGTACGCAGAGAGATCCTTGTAGACCTGCTTAACCTACACTATTACGCAACCGCCGGTTTCGGTGACACTTGACATAACCCTAGGATAACACCCGATCAATTTGACAGGGGAATGTCAACCTAGGTCTTCCCGGGTGCCAACATTCGTCCGCACTTGCATTGCATATCTGTTTTGTTACTCTATCATCGTCATTATTTCCACATGGCCTAGCTAAATCAGATGTCAGTCAATTAATCTGTGGTCTAGCGGTTCAGTTGTTGGACTTGATTGCATGAGGTCCCGGTTTTGAATCCCGGGTCGGGCAAGAAAAGAAAATTTGGGTTTTCCAATTTTGTAATAAAAAAAATGTTGCTCGGGATTGGATATGTGCCCGGTTGGCGATAAGCTTGCCACATATCCATTGTGGGATTTAGTGTCCACGGCTAGTCGTGGGTGCCCTGGTTGTGCCTCTGCCTACCTCTTCGGGGATATGGACGTGAAGACACTTTTTTTTTCTTTTGGCACCAAAGGTTTTAAGGTAAAATCTGGTACGATTTTCCATCTCATTATTTACTTTGAAGACACTCATCACGACCAGGCACACTAGAATAATAAATTGATACAGAAAGTAACCGTTCAATCCCCAATGTGAAGGGAAGCCTAGATGATTTGAGCGCGGGGCTAGATAAAACTTAAAACAGTTGAAAAATTCGTTTGAGGTTTTGCAAAACTACCACCTGAAAGCCAGATATACCATATACCTGACCTTGGTCCTAACCAAGTTGCTTGCTCCCCAGTATCGTATTTAGTGATGAAAGGTAAGGTATCGGGCATACAGTATAATGTTTTTTTCATACAAAGTATAGTTATAAAAATTAACATGAATATGAAAGCATATAAAGCAGGTAAAATGAATCGTGTTTTGGAAATACTAGTCTTATAAAGTAAGACTAGTATTTCCAAAACACGATTCATTTTACCTTGCTCGATAGAAAAAATCAATAAGTTAACCCTTTATGAAAGCAAAACCCAACTGTCTACTTCAATTATGAAAATATTGACACCAGATTTAACATAAACATATATAAGTACTATACCTAAAAGGTAAGTGTTTCAGTTTTTATACTTTTTTTCAAATTAGTTTTATAGTGTCAAAAATATTAATTTGTCGCTTAAGACGTTTACTTTAGAGCGCAATATTTCATAGTAATCATGTAACGGGGGAGTGCGGTGATTGGCTCTTCTGGCTGACTGAGTATGGGGCCTTATGTATCCGTCTATATTATAGACTCTATAAGATAGCGACGCATCAGAAACACTCTCAATGCCTGAAGACCAATTTTACCACTCCGTCAGGAGCGACGTCTGCCTCTTGGCTATTTTGTCAACCCCGACGGAAAAAGAGGGGTATTATAAGTGTGTTTGGTTATGTGCGTGTGTGTTTGTGTATGTGCGTGTGTGTTTGTGTATGTGCGTGTGTGTTTGTAGCATCATAACTTTTGAACGGGTGGATAGATTTCGATGCAGTTGTTATTGTTTGAAACCTTAAGTGATCAAGATGGTTCGACATAAATTACATAGTTTTTTGTTATTTTTGGGGGTTGTTATTTTTAATTTTAGGATTGTAACATTTGGCACTCGATACCCTCTGCCTACTTCGTAAGGGACTTCGTAAGATATGTAAGCATGTACGTAGGTTTGTAACATAAAAAAATATGGTCAACTTTTTGTTGAAGGATGATATTGTTGCCAAAAACAACGAACACAGTGAGACAGCCATCCAACCGATATTAACTTTAACTGATGTGACCGAAGAAGATGCGGGAGAATATGTGTGTGTTGCCACCAACGATGAGGGCTTCACTTACAGCGAGCCGGTCGTCCTTGATGTCACCTGTAAGTATTACAACGCTATACATAGAAGTGGTCACCAGAAAAATATCTAAAGTGCTGTGCAGCACCTCACTCTGTACCATCGACTTACCTGTTATCGTGTGTGCTCATGTGTGCCGTGCTCGATATTGTTGCATTCCGTGCAGAACTAAAGCTTAAGTTCGTCGGTTTTTGGGGCGCTGTAGCAAGTGCCGCAGTAAGACAAGTGTTGATATATTTTGTTGTCGCTACCTTTATAAAAATGCCTCGAGCGTATTCGTTTTTGCTAGTCGTAGTCGGTGGAATTCGATTGATAAAAAAAACAGGACAACCCTATTGCTGCAATGGCGTGTAAGTGTTTTATCAACTAAAATTAGATTTCATACTGTTCCATAGATATTTGTATGAACACTTATGTTTGCACAAATATATAATTTACTATAAGGTTAAATTTAAACTGCCTTGCCACAAAAAAAAAAACTAGAAGCGTGTTTAATTAAACACTGTCTAAAATTGACTTCCAATCGATAACATGCTAAAGATGGATGACGCAGCAGCACATAACTGGTTGAGAATCCAATTTTAGACAGTGTTTAGTAAAACATGACTGTTTTCTTACTGATGGCGTCGCTGATACTGAAATCTGGGCTATGCCCAAAGAGTACAAAATTCTAGCTATGTCAGTCAAATCGGATTTTAAGGATTTAAGGGACAAAAAGCCGAGTACCATAAATAAATCATTATGTCTTCCTACACCACAACTTTTTACATTGACGTATTGGAACACATTGAACTGCTTGTCATGATTGGTTGACGACATAAAACAATTTACTAATAGTCCTGTATAGGTATATTATTATACTCTTTGTACCAGTAACTAGGAGTGTGTAATATAGGGTTTTTAAGATATCGAATCGAAACTATATATTGATATCCGGTATCGGATTCCGAAACTATATATTTTCTGAAACTATATATTGGTGAATCGGTCTATATTTGGTAACATCAAACCTTTAAGACGATGTAAGCTTAAACTGTATAAGTATATCGTATCATAACATGATATCATTGTAATTTATTATATTCAAATCTGTCTGGATTTAGAGGTACGTAGGCACATTGAGTTTATTACAGATATTTAATGGTTACTTTTACAAATAAAGGAATAGGTATTTACGGAAATAGGTATTACTTTTAGTAAGTTTTGCATAAAAATATATACCTATTTGGTACCTACTACCTACCTATTTACAAGCAAAATGCGTAAATAAACTCAACAATATCGATGTCAATGAACTTTCCTTCAAACTTCTAGCAGGCTTAGGACTGGCTGCATGTGTTTGGAATGAGATAGATCAGTTCGTGACTGATTGATTAGTCAATTTGACTGTTTAAGCGCAATTCACACATAATATAGCGGGAGTGTGTCAGACTCAGGTCGGGACGGAAGTACGGCAGGTCCAATTATGTACTTGTATTGTTTGCTGTCGCGTACCCGTGGATATGGATGGAGTTGGTGTCGGCGTCAGGGTCATTGTCGTACTTATAGTCGCCATCGAAGTAGTCGCTGCTGATATCGTTGATGTTGTTGAGCCTACAGCTAAAGTCGCACTTATTTCCTGTCCCCCAAACATGAACATCGAATACGCATCCAAGTGTTTCTTTTTCAAGTGGGCTTTTAAATTTCCGGTAGTGCCTTTGTAACTAGGTAGGTAGGTAGGTATACGAATCACCGCAAACTCGACATTTGACCTTTTTGTCTTAAGTATTAGTTTTATAAAATAATCCCAAAGGGTAGGTAGGTACCTACTTGAATTTACAGGAGACATTTCGAAATGTTTTATCAATTAGTAACTGAGATAAATCTAATAAACCTTATAAACTAACTAACTTTTTGCATATTATGATACAAAAACACAACACTTAACTATTTATCTACAACTTAATATAGGTAGGTACCTAACTAATAACATAACTAATATCTGTAACCTTGGTAAATAAATAAATAATACATAAATACCTATCTCTAGACAAGTTACACAAATTAAATCTAACCCCAAAGTAAGCAAATTACCTATATGCTTGTGTTATGGGTATTAGTCAACGATTCTAATACATATATAGAAATACTTGAATAGATACAAGAATAAATTTAATAAACACCCAGACCCGGAAATGCAGACATCTAAATGTTCATCACACAAATGCCTGCCCCCGTCAGGAATCGAACCCGAGCCTCGCGGTTGGTCGGCTTAGTTAGGCGTGTACGCTAGTCACTCGACCGACGAGGCGGTCAATAATGAAAGAACATACCTACCTAGGTACCTACCTAAATTAACAAACAATTTTAACTCGCGAAATTGTTTGCACTTGCTTATGCTTCGAGACCCTGATATCTAAATCTATCAATAGAATTATAAGAAAGAATTAGAAATGGATTATAGAAGAGGAAACCGGACACAGGAATCGGAACTAAGAGTTCAAGGACAATGGTCAGTAAGAATTCCGAAAAATTGTCAATCGAAAGTGATTTCTATTACCTACTGACTAGGTATAAATTGTATTTTAAAAATATGGCAAAATACACGAGAAAGTAAAGAAACAACCTTAATCGTAATATGTTTAAAGCATGAAATCCTACTAATGACCGTCTATTGCTATTTCACTTGCCCACAAACAATCCTTTCAGTCGCCCGCGCAATCGTCCTCCTGCATCGGTTCAGTTATACTCGTCGTGTATCGTATCATCTGTTCGTTTGTAGACCGTAATGCGAGGCGATACGGTTTGATTTGATATCCTATCCAGATACCGAACCGAGCGTATCGCTACGATTCACCAATATAGGGTTTCGAGAAATATTATATAGTTTTGATACGCATCGATATCGGATATTACGATATTGGTCTAATATACGTTTCAATATCTATATACGATTTGTATCGCTCACTCCTACCAGTAACACATAACCCAAAGACATAACTAAGTAGTAGGTACATATTACTATATAATATTTTGTGGACATAACCACAAATTATAAAGACTATGTTCCATTTGCAGTATCAACGACGAAGGCAACAGCGGGCCAGGTCGGTATTATAATTTGAACACGGATTTAAATTAATTTTAGATCCAGCATTTTGTGAAGACGAAAAAGTAATGGAGTTTGGTGTGGCGGACAACGAGTGCGTCAATCTCACGTGTAAAATCAAAGCAAACCCGGAAGCAACGACGTACTACTGGACTATAGTGTCCGAAGTGAATGGGACCAAGTTACAGAGCAACCATTCAGTCACCCTCGCGACTGACGACCCTGTGTTACAGTACCAAAGGCCTAATGGTACTACAGGTATTTTATGCTTTTCACATTTTCTATTTGATGCTTATTTCCTACCAAAGGTATGAATCTGAAAGGAATTCAAAAAGGAAAGGGCCTCTTATCTGATTGATCAATGTGGCTATTAGGTGGAGTAGAGTGTAGGCCAAAAATACCAAATAAAAGCGAGGTTGGCTTGGCGCAGAAAAAATAGGAGATTCGTTCCCACTCAAAGTCGAGTAAAGAAATATATATTATTATTATTTTCACAGTCGTAAGTATGTACGTTTATTCATATAAGCTATCACGGACATCGCAGCGAAATTGTAAACGCGGGTTGTTTAGAGAATACCTATAGTAGACGGCCACCTACTAAAAAATAAAGCTGCTAAGTGCGAGTCGGACTCGCCCATGAAAGGTTCCGCAGCAGCAAATGATGTAATAGTTAATGTGGTTAAGTTAATTTTAAAGTGGTTGCGGTTTACGCCTTTTCTGCGTTATGCGCGAATTAATAATATGAAAGACATTATTTTAAAAGGCTTTTGCTAAACGCTTGCGCGATTCTAAACTATACAGTGATATCTCTTTACAATGAAGCCCAAATATTTTAAGTGTTGGTGGTACAGTACCTACCTACTAGATAGACTAGAACTAGATCTCGTTCAAACCAATTTTCGGTGACAGTTTACATGGTAATGAACATCTTAATATATAAAATTCTCGAGTCACGGTGTGCGTAATTGAACTCCTCTGAAACCGCTCGACCGATTCTCTTGAAATTTTGTGAGCATATTGAACAGTTTTGAGGATCGGCCAACATCTATTTTTCATACCCCTAAGTGATAAGGGTGACCCACTGCAATTTTTTGCTAAAATCACAATAAACGTATAGCAGAACAACGTCTGTTGGGTCAGCTAGTCATAATATAACATATTTTTCAGCTTTATCGATGTTTCAGTTTAGAAGTTACAGGTGAAGGAACGCACATTTTGCCACTTTTGGATTTGCTGAAAAAAAAGTTTTAAAAGAAGTTTTAAAAGTGGTTTAGTATTTTTTGAATATTTGAATCCCAAAAATTTATTGTTTCTATATTTCTGCGTTAAAATCTTAATGCGGTTTTCAGAATACATCTACTTGCCAAGATTCAACAACATAGCTCCTATAGTTTCGGAAAAATAGCTTTGAAATACGGACGGACGAATTTTTAAAATAATGAACTACTCAGAACATATTAAGAAGACGCTAAGCATATTTAATGTGGGTTATTTACCAGATTGACTGGAAACTAATAATTATTCTAAAAGCTTGATAAACTTGACTCTTTCTGTGCACGGCTCCTCCAACCATCTAGAGGAGCCCCGAGGTAAAAATACTAACGATAACAGGGGTTTTACCAAATTGCTAAATTCGTCATGACATAGACTAAAATATATACTCACATACTCACCTCACAATTCCTTTGTTTTTCATACTTTCACATTTTTCACTCCATCATGCTTACAAAGCAACTTCTCACAAACAAAACAATAAGTTCCATAATGGTGACGAATTAATCATTCAAAAAGCGTTCAAGTCGCATTGGTCCTTTTTTAACCAATTTAAACAACAAGATTTCGCCTATAGGTACTTTTTAAGGTTACGTAGCCAAAGTCCGGAAACAAGTCATGTCTGTCTGTCTGTCCGTTCGTATGACACAGCAACTCTATAGGAGCTATGCTGTTGGAACTTGGTAAGTAGATGTATTTATTCTCTAATCCGCGTTAAGATTTTGACACAAATATAGAAAGTAACTATAAATTTTGGGGGTTCCCCAGACTTGGAACCAAAACTCAATTTTTTTTCACTAAATCCAAAAGTGTGGGATATCTATGGATAGGTCTTGAAAAATCATATCGAGGTTTCCACCATTTATTTTTAAACTAAATAATTCGCGTGAGAGACACTTCTAAAGTGTTACTTCTAAAATAAAAGAAAGATAAATAAATAACGATACGAACGATAAAAAAATAAGGTAAATAAGCAATAAATAAATAAAATTAAAAAAATATCTGATGTTACATTACCATGAACACTACCACCGAAAATCAGTTTAAACGTGATATATTGGGTGGTTTTTTTTTGATAAAAAATATTTATTTTTTATAAAAGGTACCTACTGTAACATCAACATTTAATATAGTTGTACCTCATGATATTGGAAAGCAAACAAGCGGATGGATTTCCTAATGGTACGAAATTAACGCCGCCTAAAAACACCAAAGGTGGTAATGGTGCGTTGACACCCTGGCGCCGGTATGTTAGGCATCGAGCAAAATAAGTTTACCGGATACCTTATTCTTCAAACCGGAGCACGTCAACTGCACTGACGTTATGGCGGCAGGAATAGGTGTGCGCTGATATCATTACGGGCGTCGCTGCTAAACGAGTCCTATTCAGATGTCGCGCTCTTAGTGACGGTTAGTTTTTTACCGAGATGAAACTTTAAGTTGTAATAATTATATAAAAAATACATTTTGGTACATTAGAAAGCCTAATTCTCTAAAAACATTATAACCTTACTACTACTTACTACTAGTTAGGTACTACTAGTATTACTGTAAGCTTATAATCACGATAACACGAGTTAATATACATATACAGATATTCTTTATAACGCATCCACGAACTGTGTATTACTTCGGAAGGTCTGCTTGTTACAGTTTCTCAAAAAAGTTTTTGGGTCCAGAAGATTATAGACTGGTTTTGTTCAACTCCACCAAAAAAAATAGGCCAGTATAGTAGACATAATGCTGTTGCTGAGAGCGACGAGGACGGGGTGTCATAATGATTTCATATAAATAGTAGCCTTTTCTCCTTCTCCATCTCTAAATTATAAATTGTATTATTTCAGCACTTATTTACTGTTGGGGTGTTAATGGGGTGTCAAGTAATGAGTTGCAACAAAAGAGGTGTTCCTTCTTGGTCAGTGACGAGACTGCTCCGCGTCCGCCAACCAACTGCATTGCCACAAAGAGTTTCACCAAAGAAATTTCCGTCACCTGTGAAGAAGGCCATGATGGGGGAATTCAGCAGGTTGTAAATTTTTGCTTTCTTTTTTCTAAATAATTATCTTCACTCTTGTAACCCCGAAAAGGTAGGCCCAGGTACAACCAAGGCACCCGCGATCAGCCGAAGCTACTTAGTCCCACAATGTGATAGGTTCACATTGTGGGACTAAGACAAATCAATCGCCAACCTCAAGCTTATCCTACCCATTCAACGGTATTCTTTTAAAATAATTAACTGATTACTCGATCCGGGAATCGTACCCGGGACATCATGTAGTCAACGCCAATACCCTCAGACCGCAAACATAACTGTTAAATGAATATAGCAAAACATACTTAAAGGAAATTTTTAATCTCGTCTATTTAGAGACTATGAAATAACGAATTTGAATTGATTAGATACTGTAATTCTAAAGAATGGGCAAAACGTCTCTAGAATTGAATATTTCTTACTAAGAATAGGGATCGGTTACCGTACATTGTGTGAATGTTGGTGTT
Organism: Calephelis nemesis; assembly: GCA_002245505.1. Lineage (NCBI taxonomy): Eukaryota > Metazoa > Arthropoda > Insecta > Lepidoptera > Riodinidae > Calephelis > Calephelis nemesis. Next base: position 362,353 of record NJDD01002477.1, read on the forward strand.
TTGAAACCAAAGTACTACCCTTAGGCACTTTTAAATTCTTAGAACTTACTAGATACGGTTAAAACCAACATTTTACAATATTTCGAAGTAATTGTTACCTACCTGATAGATAATAATACAATCTTAGTCTCAACTGTTATAAAAAAGTTACGTGTGTTACTGGTTATAGGTACATATAGACTAAGACAGTCCAATACACTTTGGTCTGTAACTAGGCAAAGATGAGTCGATTCCCCGTTCTGTTGGTTTAGGTTTATTACCGAAATTTCGCAAACGCTTTGGTAATTTAGCTGGAAAAAAACTAATTTAAGGATAAATATGTTCCAATCATTGTAAGATATATTTGCAAATTTATAATGGAATTGAAAAAACAAGGAGGAATAATTCGAATTACTATGATCGACTTCTATATTTTTTATGTTAGTAGATTATTTCTCCGTCTTTTTTTGTTTGAAAGAACCGTACCTTCTTAAGAGGCTGTCCCATTGCAGCTAAATATGAATCCGGTGTGGAATTACAGCGAAATCTAGGAAAATACTCATTTTTATGTTCAATTAGGTACCAGCAGAGATTAGTAAATATATTGTCTTTGGTACCAGTACAGTTTATTTAAATAAAAAAAATAGCCAACTCATTTCGCCTTACAGCACCTTCTGTATCTATTACTATATCACTAGCAAAGTTGGTAATAATTAACAGATCATTGTTGACAGATACGACGCATTGTTGTTTCAGAAATTCAAATTCAGTGTAACTTTAAGAAAATCGAACGACCAACTAATGACCATTGTCAATACGGAACCGAAATTTATGATAACAGAACCAAAGCAAGACGATTACAAGTTTGTAATTATTGCATTTAACGACAAGGGAAACAGTTCGTGTGTGGAAATCGAAAAAGAGAACATTATAGATGCAACCACACGTATGTATATCAAGCTCTATCGACTAAGATCCATGAACACCCAGACTTTTCAGATATTTCTTTGGTTTTATAGAATAATAAAAATAGTAATAAGGCTTTATAACAACAGCTGTCAGGCAATTTCTATATAAGTTGTATAGGAATATAATTTAAAAAAAAGTACTACTAGGGGTAATAACCAGGTTCTTACAAACCAGTTTGCTGTAATTTTTTATTATTAAATAAATATATTGTAGCAACATTTTTTGTCATAACTAAAGTTGTAATAAAAAAAAAGTTGAATTGCGTGCGGGAAGCCAAGCAAATACCCCTTATTGGCGTTGCGTTGCGTTTTTCTTCTGCGTATCACATCTTTACAGGAAAAATGGTGATTTTGAAACAATTTTACGAAGCTTACTTCCCTCTTCGTAATATCATCTAAGAACTGTTACAAACATATATTTATCATTGCCAGACATTTTGCTCTTTGCTAACACTGTCCAAGATGCAAAAAAAACAAAACTATTTAGAACGTCTGTCATTTTAATATTACATTATTTAGGTACATATACAAAAGTACAAATTAAATAGACCAGACAACTTTGTCAGGTCTATTTAATTTGGTTTTGGTCTTTATAAGTATAAAGCAATAACTAAATACGATTTTTCTAGCCGACTTGGACTCAATAAGCGCAGTGACGAACATAACGACACTAGCACTAGCGCTATGCGGCGGCGTGGCGCTGCTGGCGCTGGCGGCGTGCGGGCTAGTGCTGTGTGCACACGACCGGACACCCGACTCGCCTAGGGCTACTGATCCCCCGCTTTGTGCTTATAACACGGACGGTGAGTACTGTAGGATGAATGACTCACATTTTCACTACTTAGTATAAACCAAAGCCGCGTCCTCTGTCCATTTGTATGCTTAAACGGCTTTTTAAAGCGGTTTTTTTAATAGATAAAGTGATTAAATAGCAAGGTTTATACGTATATTTCATAACCGGGGCAGGCCGCTAGTGTTAAATAAATAATAACATCAGAATAAATGACCATAGGGAATATATTAACAAAGGAATAAATAAAACTTGCATAAATCATTAACAAATTTGGTAATTAGGTCCATTTTAAGAACCTTTTATTTTTGTCATTTTGTATTAATATAATTTTGAAATGTAAATTTGTATGCCGCTTCAATGATGTAATAGGCTAGAACTTCTAATATAATTTGCGTATAAGAACTATGAGTAGAGGCCACCCTTATTGCCAAAAAATTAATTTGAATTACCAGCCTAAAGATTCTGAATTTGAAATATCTCATTCTTTCACTAATATATATAATTCCGACTATATTTATGTCTCTACAGACTACAACGTACTAAAAATATAAAGTAACACATAATATCAACATAGTAGCAGGTGTAACTATAAAATATCACTTTTACCTGTCATGTTCGTAAAAACAGTTGTTGGAAAACACAGCCTTTGTACTGCAGACGGTACATAAAGGATAACCTAAAAACATTTGTTATTTCAGAATCGAATTGTGAAACATATCACGATAGCGACGACGACAGTGAATGTAACATCCGTCGTACCGAGTCCTTTCGGCGGGCAATGGCTAGGTACCCCTCCAAAAACTTCGACGTGAGACGAACTAGATCGTTCCACTCTGCGAGACACTTGCACGATGCTCACGAAGGACCCAAATGTAGTGAGACCCGTCACACTAGCTGCAGAGTGCACTCGTTACAGAACCTCAACAGGAAGAGAGATATGGACGCGCTGTGTGACCACCTGGTTATGCATCTCCCTCCTGAAACTAGCTACAATGTGCCCAAACCGGTATAGTTTTTCAAATTATTTTGTATATACAGGTATGTAACAAAGTAAACACATAAGCATATTTCTTACATAAATGTAAACTTAGTTGTAACAATCAAACCTATGCTTGTAACAAATTTGTATTAGAGTGCATTCTGTACGTTCATTTTTAGAACACATTTTTAGAATTTATGTCTGTCAGTACTGACAATTTGCACCGAATCTACTGAAGTATTTATAACAAAATTTAAACTAAATAACTACTAATCTAAACTGTTGTAAAATTTAAAGTGTTTGGATCAAGATTATACATGTACGTAAATCGCGGACACTTACACGATCGATTAAATTTTCTGAATACAACCTACTAATACACATTACAACATAATCTACTTCGTTTTATTATAGATTCATAATAATTTTCAGATGAACACATTTTATACAATGCCAAGAAAGATGCGCCACAAAGCAGCAAAAGAGATAAGCGATGAAGTCTCTGAAGTGACATCTGACGGATTTTCCCTACCACCACCCCCAGACGAATTCAACACATACCGAGCTGCAACTAGAATTAAAGATGTGCCCAAAACCACACCAACGTATTCCACAGTCAAAAGAAATATACAAACTAAAGAACCGTCTAAATATAGCAACGTCATTATATCTCCGCTAAACACAGTTGGATTGCCGACTGTCAGTGGTCAGACCAGTATATATACATATCCAGATGATGATCAGGTAAAAACTAATCCATTTGATGACGAACCTTAAATATAATCTTAACTAAGGCCAAAAACGCCTAAAAGACATATTTTTATATATCGACGTTTCGATCGTTGCTATAGGACCTGAATGATGAAATATTAAAACCAAGTAAATGTATAGACCAGTTTTTGAAGTCACAGTTCATTTATTTATTTAAAACTATACCAACACACGGCTGATTTCAGTTTTAAAGATAAAATTTGCTGGTAACTAAAACAAAAGCTAATGAAGTTATTTGTTAAGTTTGGGATTAATTAAATACCCTTTAAATATTTCTTATAGTAAATAAACAACATATTTACCAGGTGACAATGTCTTCTAAATCCTGAAATTTCAAACTCATCTGCTTGTTTTGTTTTCAAATATAAAATAATTCATTAAAAAGGTAGATTTAGGATATTCTTTTAAGTCCATTTTTAAGCTTTTATATTATTAGCTATTATTATCTTCTGTGAGGTTATATTGATATTCTAAATCTTAATTGCCGTTACTCGTATATTTTAATTTTATTCTATACTAACATAATTAAGCAGTATTTTTTTTTCTTTCAAAGGCCTTACTCGAAACTGGATTTCCAAGTAAATATACATATCTTAATACTTTTATATGACTTTTGAGTCGATCTGTACTATATAATTAGAATAGGAATGTAGATAAGTTTTAATTTATTTCAGCTTAATAATTAATGAATAATTATTTTTATTGTACACTTTCCATTCTGGGCGCTTAGTAAAACTTTGTTATTAAATTATTAATGTTACTCTGAAGGTGCTGTAAAAGAGAAACTGGCCCATTCTGTAAAATTAAAATAGAAGTGATGCCATTTAGGCAGATTTTTACATTAATTATTATTGATTCACCTTTAATAGTTTTAACCGGTATATCTAAACAAACATCGAAATACATAGTAATTAATACCTATTAGTAGAATTCACTATTTATTTGCATTAAAACTTTTGCATTATTTCATATTTTAAATTTCGAAAACAGCATTAGTTAAACCCCTGATAAAATTCAAGCCGTCTTCTACAAAAAAATGAAAACTGTGCTTGCAACACGATCACTAAACAATTTAAAATTTGACTCTCACCAATAACATGGTGCCACGTCATTCATGTATCCAGTTTTTGGTTGATGTCAATTTTTGAAAATGTTTTTTTGTTGTAGTATGGCGGATATTGTTATTGGCTCACTCTATTGGCCGGGCGATGGAAATACAATTCCCGACGTAGCAGATATTTTTGGGATGAATACAAATGTGTATTACTAGATCTTTTGAAATTTTTGCAAACTTCGATGTTAGATCATTTTGTGCTATTTGTACAGAAATATTTATTTAAGCATGCTAGTCTCCGATTTATTTACAAAACCCACCACCAATGTTTTCAATTTTAAAGAATAAAAGAGATAAGAACCGTATTACTTGAAACGCAAATGTAAGGGAAGTGGGGTTAAGGGAATACCAAAAAAAAGGATCACTTAATTACTGCTAACTGAACAAATATGCGCATGCGCAGCGGTATACTTGTTTGGTTTTTTAATTACCTTAGATCTGCAAACTTATTTCATTTCTACTACACAACAATCGTGTCTTTGAGGTTCTTGCACACTTTGGTGATATTTATGACATAAAGCGTACCTTACGTATTGGTTATGGTATTCATTAAGATCCTCGACGTCCAACCTATAAAAGCATTAGTGTTGGAAGTATCCTATACCCTATAATTGATCTAAAATATAATAATGCTTAAAAACGAAGAATGAATGAATACACTTTATTAGACTTTAGCCACTAAATAATGTAAATGAGAATAACATATACTTATGTTTAATACTTTAGATAAATAATAAAAGTGGTCAAATTTATTAATAATTTATTTACAAAAATAGAAATCACATTCGGTTTTCAGAACAACAATTTCTATCAATATTCATTCACATACTTATTAGGAATATAGAAAGCCTTGTTTGTCCCCTTTTTATACAAGTTTACGGACTTTGGATTGAACTTTTATGTACTAGCCTCAAAATTTAGATTTCACAACTACAACTCAATTTTAAGTAGGTAAATCTATATTTACGCGGATGAACCAAATGTATATCGCTTAAACTTTAACTAAGTCCAAACGTGTGATATGTGCGTTACACATTAAAATGAACTAACATGAAATATATTTCCAAGAAAAACGCAAAATTCGACGTAATTTTATCTTTGTCCTCTTAACGGTATGTGCACAAGTAGTTCTTATATGAACGCAAGGAATTTGAGTCTTTCGACTATTCTCTTAAAATATCAATTACTATTTGACAATTTTGGTGTTAGCTTCTGTGTTATCACGATTGTGTTACGATAGAAACAAAAACTGTTATACGTTTGTTAGAACTCATAAAAAGTGAATATTTCAGGCAACAAAAGATTGTTTAACATTTTCTAATTGTATCCGACAATTTTTATAACAAAAACGTTGACTGGTAAAACTAGTACAGAAGCTAAGATACTGAATTAAAACTTAATTCTGTCCAGAGATCATGATTACATTATTAGCCTTAAAACTTATTATTGCCGTAAGCTATCGAAAATCACTACTATAATACCTTTGAAGAATCATAGACAAAATCTAGTAAAACTAATCTAGTAAACTGAATTCACATTTCGAATTTGATGTATATATATTTTTCTTCGTTAGAACTTGCACTTTTTCATAATACACTATTAACACTTTTAAGCCAACTTGTCTCACATTTTACAGTATCATAAAGTCATGCCAAAATAAAAGTGACACTTTATGTCATACTTACAAAATGTTAAACAAATTATAATATTATGGAAACATAGAGTTATTTACGTGTCTAACCATTAAGTGAATTTTTATATATTTGATTTAAAAATTGTTACAATTAAATTTACATTATCTCATAATTATTAGAAACGCCACAATAAAAAAATATCAAATATTAATTAGCGCTGGTGCTACTTTATTTTTTAAATAATTGTCAGTTAAATAAGGTACCTATAGAGGTCTATCTGCTGATACAAACTTTATATTGCATTAAGTATGTAAAGAAATTATTTGATTTATTCAGTATAAATTACTTTGTAATATCTGTTACAAATCATTATTTTTTTATAATATTAGGCTACATTTTGAATTAAAATCATACCTACCATACATTACATAACTTGGTTAGGTAACGCATAAACCAATTCTTAGTTTAGTTTAGTTGGTGTAAACAGAAGAAATGACACTTTCAACATAATAAGCTAAAGTGGACCATCTTTCGCAAAAACGACCGCACTCATAACTGCTCTAAAATTATCTATGTAAAGGGACCAAAAGTTACTGTAAAAACATTTTTTAATAAAAAAAACACTATTAATACTTATGGCATAATATCTCATATGGGTTCTTATTTTCAGGATTCAATATCAGGAAATGATTATTTTTATTACATTTTCGGATGATTATCAGATAATAAATTATAATGTTAACCTCTTCGATTTCCAGCTTACCTATGGTCAATCCATTATTGCGGCAAAACCGTTCGAATATCCGTTTAACGACTTTATTATTATGATAATTATTATTAATTCGAATTCTGTTTATATAACATCTCATACCATTTTTTTTCAAGCAACATTTTGCAGGTCTGTTCCTAACTCCGTCACAAGGTTCAGTGTGTAGTGTGGATATCAACTTAATCACTGCCAAAATATATTATTTTATTTTTAAACATGAAAATTAAAATCCATATTACAAAATCAGTTTTCTCTTAACAAAACTCATAGAGAATAGTTCTCACACATTCATCTGTATTATAGTGTTTAGTCCATGCGATCTAAGTACGACTGCTCCACTGTCAATTGGTCGATAAGTTGTTGTGTATTTGGACGACTCTGTAAGAGAAATATAGTATTGATCAACGATAAGTTTTTTTTATTTGAAAAACCAACCCCTAAATATTGTTTAATTAGTTTGCATGAGCACGATTGATTGTCATGCAATCATAGGCGAAAAAAAAGCTAGTATCCTGAAATAACACTTGATATTGGCAAGATACTGTGAATACAGCTGCTCTCAAAAATTATTAGTATTTATTACTGTAAAGAAATCAGACAGACTTAATAAATAGTCTAAAAATATGTCTTAAACAAAGGTCTCAGATTATTAGTTGTAATTTGTATTACAACTTACGTTTAAAGGAACATCAAGCTGAACTTTGACCGTCTTCTCAATAAATATAGACTAAAGTAACACTAAATAAGAATTATAATTATTATAGTCTGTATTATCGTGGAATACAAACTATAATACAAGGTTGAAACATGAGCTACTTTAGTCCATGTTTATTAATAAGACCATTAGAGATTTACTTAAAAATTTACTGTGTTTGTATTTTGTATTTTTCACATCAAAAACATTATTCTAAGTATGCAAATCGGTTATGCCTTTCTTACGCAAGCGTGTATTTACTATAAAGTATTAAACAAAAACAGGCCCAATGTGTTGTGTGTGCATTTTTAGGTTAAATTGTTTTTATTCAGATTTAGTAAGTTAGTACATTCGTAGGGCCACTTTTAAGTGACAGTTGTGTTAAGGTATATTTTTGTTGGCAGCTAGAATACCATCAAGTTATTAAAATGGTAGTTTTGTAACTACAGATTACAATGCGGTGCCTGGTTAACAATGCTGATATGAGTTAATGTTTAATGGCGTCGGTATTCCGTAGCCTCAGCAGAGTACACTGAGTACGATGTTGGAAAAAAACATTACGAACGATACAAGTATTCTTACGATTATAATAAGAGTATGTTTAGGATTATTTGAAGTTATTGTGATTTTTATAATTTCGGAGATAGTTTTTGTTTTGACTTAGTAAGTTTTATCAATAAAGTATTGTACATAAAATAATGTTATGTTTTTTGCATCCGAAATCGGTACTATTCAAAGTTGGTCTAGGTAGAGTGTGACGAGGGAAGGTGTACCTGTAGCGCGGAGAGCGCGGCCTCGTGCAGGTCCTTGCAGCGAGCGCGGGCGCGGCGGCGGGCGGCGGGCGCCAGCGGCGGCAGCAGCGANNNCACCAGCCGCGCCGCACACGCGCACACGTGGCTCTCGTCCCCGCACCCCAGCCACACACGCTCGTTCACGCTCACCAGCCTACACACGACACGTCAAAACATTATCCTACTACATTCTCAGAAAATGTGTCATGAACGCGTCATGTGCATGAATACGTATACGTAACGAGTAACGTCATTTACTTAAATTTCAATAATGAAAAAAGACACCATCCGAAGAAACTGCTCACGAACATTTACACTTTAATAAAATATTGTAACTATAAGTTTGTTAGACATGTGTTATAGTATAAATATTAAATTATACGTGACATGCTAATTATTAAAACGTTCAAGACGGTTGTAAACATGACTCTTAGTCTTTACAAATGTAACCTTTGAGAAAACTTCATTTCCATCTTCCGATTATTTTTAAATGAAAACTACGTTCCAGACAGATGCAAACCAATGTTTATAACTAGTATTTACAGCCGTCTAAAACGCCTGTTAGTATATGTTCCCTTCCATAACTCAATACCTACCATCTAAATTGCAATAAAATGGTTTTGCAGACTGACACCGTCAACAACCAATACAAAAAAATATAGACTGATAAGCTACAACTTTCTCTTAAGACTTAACTTCAACGTTTACAAACTGTACACATTTTTAAATTGAAATATGAATTCGAGTATGATTTAAATTACGCTTTATAGTGAAAACAATAAAATATACAAATAACGCTCTTTTGGTTATTTCTAAAAATTACTATTTTTATAATATAATAAATCTTATAAAAAAGCTTTTGATTGTGCGATGAACACCTCACCTCTACAAGCAAACCTCATTTCATTGCAATTTTATAAATAAAAATAATAGGATGGAAAAAAATATTTACAAAATGAGCAGTCTAATTACTGATTTAAAACCTGGTGAAATTTTCATTAATTAAAAGTTAAATCATACAAAATTAACTGTACTTACTTTGTATAAATATCCAAAACCTGTTCTAAAGAGACTCCAATGTTTAAGATAGTATTAAACACCATACTCTTATCAGCCTGCAGTTTACAACTCATAATTTCTAACTGACGCACAATGAAATCTGGAACAACAAAATTATAACCTTTGCAAAATTTATATTACTAATGACAACATGCTACTTAAACTGTTTTTAAACTATTTTTATAAACAACCAGTTTTTGTCGTAAAAAAAAAGAAAATTGGGTTTTTCCAATTTTCTAATAAAAAAATGTTGCTCGGGATTGAATATTTGCCCGGTTGGCGATAGGCTTGCCACCTATCACATTGTGGGACTTAGTGTCTTCGGCTAGTCGTGGGTACCCTGGTTGTGCCTCTTCTTTCTTTACTTCTTCTCCTCGGGGATATGGGCGTGAGGATACTTTTTTTAGTTTTTGTCGTCTCGAGTGTTAATGTACAAATTGAATTCAATACAAAGATTAAACCAATATAAAAAAATACACACATTCTAGAAAAAAAGACAGCAAAATTCGTTAACAGTCAATAAAAATTCTTGTAAATAAAAGATTTAATTCATATAAACGACGAATTACGATATAAAAGATCGTATTGTCTACTAAACCCGAATAAAAAGAGTTATATCAATACTCCGGATAGTGATATCGCTTATTCCTTTTAGTATGTTTTAATGTTTAGTACTGCTGTTAGTAGTCTGATTTAAAGTTCAGTATGAGATTTTTTTTTTGTTGTTACTTTATTGACCAAATGAAATGCTTGCGGGTAAGGACATGTATATTTATACTTTCGGGTTTGAATACATTTATTGTCCTCTACAAAAAAACTTGATCCACTTACACAATGGGAAACAATGTCCCGTATTAACATATTCCCTGCCCAACGTAGTCAGCTTGCTGAGCACCGAGGCAAGTTTTTCATCGGGCGACTGCAGATTTCTCGCAGCAGCTTCAGCCTCGGCAAGAATGTTACTCCATATATTCTCGACCAGCAAGGCATCGTTATGACCCGAGCATTGAACAATTGCTAGTTTACATTCCCACAGATTATAGCGGTCTGCATACTCTTCATACAGCTAAAAATAATAAAATAAAATTAATGTAGTCAGCACCTCGCGGAATTCTGTTACAGATTTATGTTGACTATGTGGTAGAGCCCTGCTGCTGCTCGATATCACTGTCTATTCCTGCCGCCATGGCTTCGCCGTTGTTGTGCTAAAAGCTGGAGTGTTAAGCAGTCGGTAGACTTTCAAATGTAGCTTAGGACTTCGTTTATGAGGTAAAAATGCACCAGTTACCTGTATAATCCAGTGAAGTTGTAAAAACCTCACGGTTAGCAACATATTAGCCATTTCAAAAAAAACAGTTCCTATACCTGCTGCTGAATACACATTATATATGTTGTTGAACATACGCAAAATTATAAATTTCACACCTACCGTCTTAATACACGGCGTTTATTTATTGTGCGTTTTTGTAGACATTGTTGCCTCGCGCTACATCATTGTGGAATTTTCTTTACAACTTGTTACAGTTATACGTGGACGGCGGAGATCAATTTCCATCAGGACAACCGCCTGCTCGTTAGCAAATTATTTTTTATAAAAAAAAAAAACATACATGATGCGTAGACGAATTTAAAGCAAAGCTCTCGTATACGTGCAGTACTTATAATGTGGTCCGCGGTGCAGTACCTGCGTGATGTCGAGCAGCTCGTCGTCCAGCCGCTGCAGATGGGCGGGCGCGGCGGCCGGGTGTGGCCGGA
>NJDD01002478.1:0-11909 GCA_002245505.1 Calephelis nemesis
CCTCTGACCCCTCTTATAATAAAAATAAATAAAATAAATAATTTTAAATCAAAGAGGTTATTCCTAAGCTAAGTCTTCTAAATATTCAGAAATAATTAAACATATTATAGCCTCCGTGGTCTAACGATTCGGCGCCGGACTCCCGGGTTCGATCCCCGTGTCGAGCAACAATAAAAATTTCAAATGGAATATTTTCAATAAAAATAACGATGCCAGAATAGGATATGTTCCCAGTTGACTCAGTGTCTTCGGTAAGACATCGGTGCGCTGGTTATGCCTCTGCCTACCTCTTCGGGGATATGGGCATGAAGTACTTACTTACTTATTTGTAACATAATTTTTTACATAACCATATTTCAATACAATTTTTAAATTTATTTAATAGCAAATCTCTTATGTTATAGAAACTACTTTCGGTAATTAACATATCAAAATATATAAAGACGATGATCTGGAATTAAGTCCTCTCAATTACTATTGAGCCAATGTCTATTTTTCGTACAAATTATTTACGAAGACGCTAGTGAATTTTACCGAGTAAGCATTCCAGTCGTTGAAAGTAATTTCAAATTTTATGGAAGTTTAGGTTGAATTCATAATTTTACAGTTAACTTTCGTAACTTTATTAAAAGTGGTATTAATGGAAGTGGTGTTAGTGGTGTGACATCCCACTAGGTGGTAGAGTTTGGCAACGACTCGCCCGTATTGGTACCACCGCCTTACCTATTCCTGCCGCCATAACGTCATGACGGGTTCGGAGGTTAAGGTAGCCGGTAAACTTACTTTTGCTCGTGGCCTAACATCCCGACCTCAGGTTGGCAACGCACCATTACCACCTTTGGTGTCTCTAGGCGGCGTGAATTTCTTACCAACAGGAAATCCGTCTGCTTGTTTGCCTTCCTATAACATAAAAAAAACAAGTGGTATAGTAAAATTTCAAATCAATTAAAAAATCATAAAGCGATGTAAGATAACTGTATTCTTATAAACTTGAGACAGCAAGAAGTAGTAATTGTCGAATGTGCCCAACGTTTTGTTCTTATGCTTTACCAAAGTTGGTTAAGTAAAACTAAAGTTGTAGGGAGTTTTTTTTTTCTTAAGTTAAAAATTGTATCTTTAATTCGAAGAGGTTAGCAGAGGTGTAATCTTTCCACCCACGATTAGACTATAGTAATTAGTAATGAGGTCAACGAACGGATGGAAAGAAACAACAATGGTATACAAATACCATAAAAGTTATAGGCGTATTGCTATCTTACTCCAGTTCCTTAAGTTGCATCCGTGATGTTTGTCATATTGTGTAAGTCTACGGTTACCCTAACTTCCGAACTAGAAGATGACAGAGTCACTGCAGCGGCGAGGGCTGGATTTCTAGCCAGGCGAGTTGCTGCAGAGCCATCTACTACTACAGCGGTCTTATTAGTTATGGCCTATTTAAACTTTGCTTGCCTATTATGAGCTGCCTGGCAAGAGATGCAAAAAAGGCAATATTGCATTTTTGTAATAATAGAGTAAAAAGATAGTTCTAGTGTTTCTATGCAATATTTTTATTTTGTACTAGCGTCCGCCCGCGACTCCGTCCGCGCGGATGTCGGTTTTCGCGTGATAAAACTGAAAAATTAAGATTTATTTTTTTTCTGCGTATTTTTCTAGGATTAAAAGTATCCCATTTTGCCCAGGATAATAAGGTGTAATTAAACCAAGTTTAATCGAAATCGAACCGTTAGTATTCACGTGATGCCTGAACATACAGACAGACAGACAAAATTTTTTTAATCACATATTTGGGTTTGGTATCGATCCAGTAACACCCCCTGCTATTTATTTTTCCAATATTTTCAATGTACAGAATTGACACTTCTACAGATTTATTATATTATGTATAGATAATATTGTGATTGTTGCCAGGTAACTCGTAAGGCGAGCACTGGTTAAAATAAAGGTCACCACGAGCAACAACACTGGTGGTAGAATTATGATGCAATTTATACAGATAAAATACACAGACGAGTATAAATATCTGTCACGTCAGTTGATAAAATAAAACCCGCATCGAAATCGGTCAATTACTTCGTTTTTTTATGATATTGGAAGGCAAACAAGCAGACGGATTTCCTGATATTAAGAAATTTACGACGCCTAGAGACACCAAAGGTGGTAATGATGCATTGCCAACCTGAGGCCGGGATGTTAGGGCTCGAGCAAAAGTAAGTTTATCGGCTACCATACCCTCCGAACCGGAACACGTCATGACGTTATGGCGGCAGGAATAGGAAAGGTTTTGGTACCAATCTGGGCGAGTCGCTGCTAAACTCTACCACCTAGTCAGATGTCACGGTGTTAGTGACGGTGCGCCTAAGTTCGCCATTTTGAGCTGCCTGGCAAGGAAGGCAGATGGTCTATTCTACAAAGGAGCCCGGACCAACATGGGGAAAAAGTGAATTGGTAGTAGTATATGTGTGTGTGTGTGTGTGTGACTGTGTTTATATGTGTGTATGTTGTTACTCAATCCCTGATTCAAACCCGAAACGTGTCATGCCAACCGCTAGACTACAGAGACGATTATGAATCAAATAGCGTAGGCACCTTTATATTTAAAATGTTCGAGAACGGCAATCACTTTTCGAGATCGTCCAAAAATTAATAAAGAAATTTTATAGACTCAGGGACTTGAGTTTAATAAAAAAAGATATAAAAAGCGAAGAAATTGTACAGCCAATAAAAATCTCAATCTTTCAAGTATTTATGTCGGAAAGTTCCTCTAAACCCGTTTAATAGCTTCAACATTTTTCATCTCTCAATTCAGGTATACTGAATCGGAAATTGAATCTTCGTTCCATTTTTTCCATCAAAATGGACGGGAAAATTCCATTTTGTTTTACGTCAATCTTTTAACAGTTCTGAGATAATTAAAATTTCCACTCTATAAATACTGGGACGAATTAATTGAAAACTTTCAATGGATTTGAAAAATATTTGTTCTTTTGTTTCTTTTATTGTATTGATTCATTTGTTCTATGTTGTCGTTGATCAAGAGCAAATATTAATAAACTATCTACAGAAAGAGATAGGTCCGCTAAAGTTTTGTTTCTAGGATGATTCTTTAGTGAAAAATAACAGTGGTTGCCTGATAACTGATCTAAGATAGCACTATCTCTTAGATAGATTATTCACACTCCAACACGTTACAACAAGCTAACCTAACTCCACCGAATAAATGCGAGGCTCGGGTTTGATTTCTAACGAGGCAGGCATTTGTATAACGTAACCCATAACACAAGAGTATATATTCTTAAGTAGCTGTTGCTCGCGGCGTTGCGCGCGTGGTTAATGGTCTCACAGGAACACAGTTTCAGGATAAAAACTATGAATGTATGAAAGCCTATCCTGTGATCGAAGTTACTCTTTATGTAAGTGCCAAATTTCATGAAAATCGGTTCAGCAGTGTTTGCATGAAGGAGTAATAAACAATCAAACAAACATTCAAGCTTTCGCATTTATAAAAATTTAGTACGATTGAGGGCTGGTCAATTTGTAAAATTCATACAAGGGGTATTTATTACATATTGCGTCAATTGTAGTGTAGGAAAAAATCGATGCCTATAGACCATAGATATTACTAGTGCGTTAATGTCCTATACTCTTGATCTTAGTCCACGTTTCCAAAACTGTCTAATACCTAACTATAAATGGAGGAAAACTGTAACGGCGAGCACTGACATTATAAAGCAGTAATAGATCAGATGATGATACCAATTCGGGAAATCGGCAACAAAGGACCTACTCCTCCATATCTACTTGAAATATATTACGGCTGTCAGCAAGGCTTGGATCCGATATCAAAAATACAGGTTCTGACCGGTACCTAGTGGTTTTTGCAATTTTGATACCTGAGTACCGCTTTCAAAGTGGGTACCTGTACCATTAAGTTTTGGTACCGACCAAATACCTATATTAATATCGGTAAATAACTGTATCATATTATGTACTCGTTATAAACAAGTGCAGCTTTGCCAGTTTTCGTTTCCAGGTATTTATATGTTTTATTATTTAAATCGGAGAAATAGAAACAGCTATAACTTCGATTGAAGAAACAGTATTAGGTAACAAATTTTCTGGTACCAGTAATAACAAACAAGTAACGGTATAAAACCCTTAAACTAGTACGTTTAAGGGTTTTATACCGTTACTTGTTAACGGTATAAAACGGTTAATATGTTAACGGTACCAACAGTACAGGTAACGCCTGTGGTACCGGTATCGCTTTAGTACCATTACTGCCGGTTCTCAAAAATACCAGTATTTCAAGCCTGGTTTGGCAGTTGGAACTTGCATTATTACCCCTCGCCTCATGTCGGCCATGCTATAATGATCGAACTTTTTATTTATTTTCTTAATTAAAACTATGTCATTGCAATTAAAAGTCACATTTGTAATGGCCTCATTTTTCTCTTTTCTGGGAATATTTTAACTATTGCAATCGAATTTCACATTTGTAATGTCTTTGTTTTATCTTTTCTGGGAGTATTTTAATTACTGCAACGGAAGTTCACATTTGTAATGGCCGTATGTTTTTTCGACTTTTCGCGTGTTTGAATATAATTTTCGTCATTTCTTATCCATATTGAAAATTTCTGAAATTAATATCAAGCAAAATATAAACTGCAAAGCTTAAAAATGTTAAAATGAAAACTTGATCCGTAACTTTCGAAATTTATCCGATATTTCCTCGTATCTCTCATGTAAAATTAGTTTTCCAACAATGTAGCAGGTCGTGAATGCTTTTCAATACACCGGATGCGATAGCATCCTTGTTACGAGGAAGAAAAGTTCTAAAAGTATCTGTTTACATATTCAAACGAGCTTCGTCTTGAATAGCAGCATTTCTAACAGTTCAAAATCGATTAGTTTAAATTAAATTTGAATTTCCTTTAATTGGTTGGCTTTATAATAAATACTTATGGTCGCCCATTGGTCGAAATTCGACCATAGTAAATTTTAATATCTTGTTGATAAGAACGCCATCTTCATTTCTCAAGATCAACTCTTTGTTTCCAAACTTTTTAGTGTTCCATCTGTGATCTTCTATAGTTATCATCAATATATTTGTTTGTGTGTGTCAAATGGATGGTAGTGTGGGTAATGTTTTATTTATTGATTTAATAACAAACATATCAAATAAATAAATGCAATTGAGGACTTGTTCCTTTGTTGGAGTTGGTTAAAAAGTGACGTTTTATCTGAATTCAAAAAAGAGGAGGTCGATAGGAGTAGGTTCAACTATTTGTTTTTTGTATCTTTGTTTAGCGATTTCCCGACCAATGATAGAACGATTTTGATGAACATTGTTTGGAAAGGTAGGTTATGATTTCGAAGTGGTCTCATGTTCATTTTATCATGACCCTAATAGTGGGTCTAGTCATGTCATATTTAATAATGCATGTGTTTTTTTTTAAATTACGCGTTAGTAAAAATAACTCAGAACTTCTAGTCAGATTTTGATAAAATATAATATGTGAGCTGATCTCGGAATCATTAACTATCTTTAAAAAAAATCAAATCGAGACATGACACTTAATAGAATAGTTGGGGTCGGTTTTTGCAGTTTTACTGCGCTTAATTACATTAAGATAAATTCCCATTAACGTAAATATAATATGAATCTTGGATTCTTTCGCAGGATCTTTTCAGTTAATGGCCGGGGTCCAATTAGTTTCGTTATAGTACGGGGAGCCCAAAAGGGGATTTTTGGAGAATCTCAGGCGCGTCAGATTAAGATACCCTGTACCATTGTTAAACACCTCCACTATGTATAAAATCTCTATATAGATGCGCGCCTGTAGGGTTGTCTGTCTAATTTTTTTTTGGCTTGAAAATATACTCGAGCCTGTCAGATTAAATTACGGCGGGCTTATTGCATGCCAATAAGTCCATGTTTAAATTTTCTGATTATTTGAACAAGTCGTACGGGAGTAGGAGCTTCAGAAACTTTCAAAAACCAAGTCTTAAGTGTTAATTGTCGATTACAGCAATATATCTGATTGACATATTTCTGTCATCGGAGACACATTAGGCATATATATTATTAATATCTGATGAGTTACTCTTCACTATTTAATCGACAAAGTACAATGGGTCTCGATGACGCTGGAGCTACTATACATTTAGAATCGCGGGCTCCTTGACTTGACTACATGAGGTCCCGGGTTCAAATCCCGGGTCGGGCAACAAAGAGAAAATTGAGTTTTTCCAATTCTCTAATAAAAAAAAAGTTGCTCGGGATTGGATAAGTGACCGGTTGGCGATAGGCTTGACACTTATCACATTGTGGGACTTAGTGTCTTCGGCTAGTCGTGGGTGCCCTGGTTGTGCCTCTGTCTGATTCTTTGATTATATGGGCGTGAAGATACTTTACTTTATCAAATTTCGAAATGGTAACGAAACAGTTATTCTGCACTGAACCTAAAATATTGTACAGTTCTCTCTAACCCGAATTGGTTTTTAATCCCGATGAAACGCTATCGTGGCTGTAAAATTCGGCTGTTTGCTGAATTTTACATGACAACAAAATGCTAGAGTGCTTTGTGATCATACTGAAATATATCTACAAAATACAGCACGTATTTTTGTTCTATACTATATCATTATAACAATCAAGCAATTTAGAGTTTACTCTGGTTACCCCAATGTCGTGAGAATCCAACGTTCGCTTTTCTACTCTTATTACTCAATTTCGTGTGGAAAGACATAATTATCTACCTCAGTCGGCTTTTTTGCAATTTATACGATAAGTCACGGACATAAGGTTTAACTGTTGACCCTGTTTTTGACTGACCTGTCTTGACCCTGATTTTGTTTATGTATAGGTTTGGTGTCAAAAACCTGAGTACCAAGGTCTTCAAGCTTTAAGCTAGAAACATAATATTATCAGACGCTGCTTATGAACGCGGTTAACAGTGGCAACTGATAAATATGTACATGCTATCCGCGGACGCTTTCAGTTGACAAAAATATTCAGTGCACCAGATATCTTTCGGACGTCCGAACGTTCAAGGTCACATCCGCGACTTACGTCTGATAGTTTACAAAGCTCAGTGTACTTTCATTATCTACATGTCTATAGGCTTGGTGGTTTACTTATTACATAAAGTTATTACATCTAAACCACAACTTCAGCTTTCTTAAATATTACAAAAATCGATCACCTAATTTTGGTTACGAGTGTACGTACTGGCGAGTGAATAGTTATTGTGTATATTGTGACTTACAATCTAAACAAATAAGGTATCTTTAGGCCCATATCCCCGAATAGGTAGGCAAAGGTATAAACTTACGACTAGCTGAATACACTGAGTCTCACAATGTTGTTACTTGTTAGGTAGCAAGCTTATTACCAATTAGGCACATGTCCAATCCTGGGCAACATTATTTTTTTTAGAAAATTTAAAATACATATTTTCTATTTTTTTTGTTGTCCCACTCGAGGATCGAATATGGGATCTCAAGAAGTTAAGTCCGATGCTGGACAGACCACACAGGCGACTTTAATTATATAACAAAAGACCTGTATCAAAAGTACATTTTGTATAACAAAATGAAAGCTAAAAACTAAAAACTTTTTAAAAAATAATTTCTTATTGTATAAATACAAATGTTCGATAAACGGACACAAACGCCAAACCGGATTTCATTGTGGTAATAATAATGCAAGACATAACAAAAATGGTCCAATTTTTTTTGTACTAGCTTTTTTACGATATGCAATAACAGCATATAACAATTTTGTGTATGTCAATAAGTATGTATAACATGTACATTACATACATTTGTTGCTATCAGCTAGTGTCACAAGTGCTCCCTGTCATATGTAATGGTAGCAAATGAAATAATAAAGGTAGCAATACTTAAGAGCCTTTTTAATTTTATTGTGAAGCTATTCATCTATTGCAGTGCTCGACATTGTCATAGTTCGTCCTGTAAGGTGACCTCAGAATGCAGTACACTAGCACACATGGTCTAAATTTTCCAACGCGACACGACAACAAAGACGACGGTTGTCTCTTACCATAACGTGAACCGTCAGTTCGCATGAAAAAATCTATGAGCAAATATCAGGTCTGATTTTGTTTTATATATATAAATAATAAATAGCCTTTGTTGGCCTAGCAGTCCAGCGTCGGACTTGACTTCTTGAGATCATGAGTTCGACCCCCGATTCGGGCAACTAAAAAAAATTAGGAATGTGCTCGGGATCGGATATGTCCCCGGTTGACGATAGCATTGCCACCTGTCACATTGGGGGACTTAGTGTCTTTGGCTGGTGGTGGGTGCCCTGTTTGTACCTCTGCCTACTGCTGCGGGAATACGGGCGTGAAAATATTTTAGAAATGATACTAATGAAGTATATTAAAATGAGGAAGTTACTTACCAAGTAGCGTTCTTGGTTGCAGCGTCACACATCCTGTGTGGATGTATTCAATCAGCTGACGGAAGACATCAGGCTCAAACTCCTCGATTATCAGAGTCTGATGTTGTTGCGATGAAGGCTAAACAAAAATTGATAGTGTTAACGTCATAAGAAATTGTTTTTTAAAAATGCTCTGATAAAATATATTTATGCGAAACATAGAAACAAAAAGAAATTATATTTACAATTTTAAATAAATTGTCTGAATATGCGACATTTCAAAATAAAACTCTTTAAATTTATTGAAATTGGAACACATTTTAATAACTTTATTCTCAATTTCGCGTATGTATCAAAATATACTTAACCCGAATACCGAGTACACTTTTTTATAGAAATGTTTTGAGTGTAGTAGCTATTTTAAGTAAATGTTATAATAAAAACCTGAATCTAAACTTATTTTCGAAAATATTCTATCAAATATGTTCATCTAGGACTTGTATTCACACTGTAAAATATTTTTTACAACGCTCCAGAAATTTCCTCCCCTACTGAATCCGAAGAAACAAACAACCAAATCTTTCCTCTTATAATATTAGTATAAATAATTAACGCTTGCAAACTATTTGTTTGTCAGCCTTAAAAAAAGGAATCTCATTTAACTTGAATTCTAGTTAAGTAATAAGAGTAGCAACTACAATTGGTTGGTGGCGCAACATTACTACGTTTAGAGTATATAGACTACGTGCATCTATTACCACCGGTAAATCTGTTTGCGTTTTTGCTTTTCAAACTAACATAAATATAAGTTTTAGAATATTGGAGTCATTCTAAGGGAGTCCTTGGTCTCCACGATAAGGGAATATATCTTGATAAAAATAGCCTTTGAGTGGCACGGCATTGGCATTTCAGCTTCATGTCTTACAAAAAAATGAAATTATAGTGTTCCTTGCGACTAGAAAAAAGAACAAACATACGCACTTTCATATATAAAATATTGAAAAACTATGGTTATTTAACAATTTTATTAACTTAATAGATTTAAAAATGATTTTTAGGTATCAACTAGCTGACCCTGCAGACGTTACTCTGCTATTTTTTAAATGTGATTCTAGTAAAAAAGTTGGGGTGAGTCACCCTTACAACTTAGGGGTAAAAAATAGACAGTAGCCGATTCTCAGGCCAACTGAATATGCATATAAAATTTTGGTGTAAATCGGTAAAGCCGTTTCGGAGAAGTACGGTAACTAACATTGTGACACGAGAATTTTATATACAAGATATAGCTAGTCTTATTAGCTTAGCTAACATTTTAATATATTACAGTATTAAGAATTCATAACGTAATATTTACAATGTAAACTTAAAATAATATTTCATTAGAAAGCTGCTACTGGATAAAAGACAACAGTAAGATAATTTGTGAAAAAAGTTTTACTGAAAAATAAATGTCAAAAATTGTAGGTAAAAATGTTTGCAACAAAAGAAACATGAAAACGATTCTTTTGAATACATTTTAAGAAGCTGATAAAGAAAATGTTAAATATAAATAAAAATACCCCGAAACTATTAAATCCTAATAAAATGAGCTAGTATCGCTAATATTACAATAGCTACGTAAATAATATTTTTTTAAAGAATAAAAAAATGCAGTTAAGTTAAGACTATATTAATTTATTAAAAATTAAGTAAAAAATAAATAGCTGTATTACAAAAAAATGCTTTTTATAAGAGTATACAGTAAGCGTTAAATATGTGATATGTATTTAAAAAATCAAGGTACATTCTAGGCTAAAGTGCTTAAATTCTTAAATCATGCAACCGTTTTTTTTTAATAACCAAATTGCGTTTTATATTGTTAGAGCTACAACGTATAAAGTGGAAAAAACACCGAATACTGTAACCGTTGTAAATCTCCTACGACATCATTAAATTTTGTTTTACCTCTTGAATTGGTGCCAATTGCTGCGCGAAACTTGATCTCTGTCGTGAACACAGTAAAAATGTTTGTTAAAAATATATCCTAAAACTATTTTACTTCATAATATTTGTGGTAATTCTGTTGCGCACTAACTAAACTAATTTTAAATTATTGCTGTTTTCTTTCAACGAAAGTAACGGAAAGAGACAAAACACTTTTAGTGCTGTCAAATTAGAGATTAGTGCTATTTATGTAGACGTTTAATCGATCACTCGGAAAACGTTGATTAAAAACATGTTAAATGTTCGGACTAATCTGACACGTTTAAAACGTTCCATCTCTTTTGTTTTTGTTTCATTAGAAAAAGATAGCATGCATCTAAGATAAGTTCAGTTTGTGAACAGCAGAATTACCACCATTATTCAATCAGAAGCCATGCTTTTGAAACCTATAATACTAAATTCGTGCACTCTGATACGGATCTTTCTAATGCATACAAAATGTAAGTCTAAAATAGTCTTAAATAAAAGTAAATGAAATAAAAAAATATTTCTAATTGAGTACAAAAGAAATTGTTTATTTCATCAGCCGACAAACCTAGTATAACTCTAAAAAAGCCTACCTATATCTCCAGAAAGATAAACATAAAAAAACAAGAAAAACGAAGAAGTAAACGTTGGCCTATATGTCCAGAAAAGTAAACATTAAAAAACATAAAACGAAAACGTAGACTTCGGGACTGAGTCAATAAAAAGAAGGATTTAAGACATAGAAACATACTTAAATACATCACTGATTCTTAAGTACGATTTTATGTATTTCTGTAATATACTTTATATAAAAAATAAGTTACGAATCTCACTATATTTTGCAGACTCATTTTGAATCTCACACTTCGCTGCACATAGCGCTCTTTATTTTGATGTTCCTTGTTCGTACTTGATTATGTTTATTACTTTTTGAAAATTACCTGTTGAGCAGCGTTCTGTAGATTCAAAAGAGGCTCAGATGATCTCTTCAAGAACAGCCGTAATTTATTTTCACTCTTCGGTGCTTCTTTCTTCCTTTGAGGACTAGGTGCTTGGTAAAGCATCTTTTGGAAAACCCTGTGAGAAACAACATGTTATATTTCAAATGAGATATAATTTTAAAAATATTTAAAACAAAAACGTACAAAATTTTAACTATCTTCCCACCTATATTTCCAAATAAATAGGAAGAGAACCAGACAAAACACGACTAACCGTAGACACTAAGTCCACAATGTGATTAGTGGCTAGCCTATTGCCAATCGGGCACATATCTAATCCCGGGCAACATTAATTTCATTAGAAAATTGAAAATAGTAACACGTTTTGATTTTTTTTATTTCCCGATCCTGGTATCAAACCCTGGACCTCAAGTCCAAACCCAGAACGCTAGACCACAGTGGCGATAAACAAAAGTTTGAAAAGTAATTAAAACTAGATGAGTTTAGTAAGCTTTTAAACAAACGAACATCGAAATCGGGCCTTTTGTTTAGGAGCTGTAATGACAAACACACATATAGACGTCAAAGCTATAACGTTTTTCCGTCGGGGG
>NJDD01002478.1:16734-28827 GCA_002245505.1 Calephelis nemesis
AGGATCTAAGCTTTTAAGCTTAATTCATTATAATATAAGCGGTGTAGTAGTATTTTTTTTTAATTTAGAAGCACTAGTTTTGTTATTGAATTGTAATTTTTTTTAACATTTCAACTTTTTTATTTATAGACGCAAAAGCTTTCTTAATTTTTTTTTTGTATTGCACTAATAAATAAATAAGTAATTTGGGAGAAATTTTAAAAACATTTAAAATAAAATACCATTTTTACAAAGTCCATTTTTCTTGGAAGTGATTTCAAATGACGCCACCTTTTTAAAAATTTTTGTTTAGTCCAACCACTTGTGTAATTAATATATTATTCTATACATATGTTTGTTGGCTAACACCTTTTAAACGGCTGGACATATGTGGTTGAAATGTAGTATATAGAATACAATAATATATTTTACAAATATCAAACAAAGAGTACTTCTAATAATAAATAAAAATGTAATATAAATAAAAAGAAAATATACCACCATATCAAACGCGACCTCTACAATTTTATGAATTTCTAGACGGTTTAAACATAGAAATAGATCTGGCTGGTTGTAATTCAGGGAGTATATCACAAGTTCAACGGGTCAAAAAAAAACTGTCCAGAATTATTTTAGACTACCCATTGTTAAATGTTTTTTTATTTATTTTATTTTTATTTATTATTAGAAGTACTCTTTGTTTGATATTTGTAAAATATATTATTGTATTCTATATACTACATTTCAACCACATATGTCCAGCCGTTTAAAAGGTGTTAGCCAACAAACATATGTATAGAATAATATATTAATTACACAAGTGGTTGGACTAAACAAAAATTTTTAAACAATGCTTTCTAAAGTCCTAAGTCATTACAAAATATATTTCATCCTATCTCGGTGTAAGTCGATGTAGGTTCAGTATATCACAATGTTAGGACGATACGAAATTCGACGGGTCAATAAAATTATCTGTCCAGAATCATTTTACGCTTACCGATTCTTAATACGATTTCCAAAATATTTCATTCTATTATCATCTCGGTGTAAGTGAATATAGGTTCGGATCTTAGACCATAACATAAAATGACAATGATAAAAATACGTGTTAAACGCAGTTTTGAGTATAGATCTAAATAAATAAAAAATCGCCTGGAAACCTTTTTCTTGAGCTTGGGTAAACAATCTACGATAGACGTTTGGTCAAACTGGAAAAAGTTTTCAAAAAAGTAAAAAAGTCACTTCTGTAATTGAATACAAAAAATTTTAAAACTAAAAGGTCCGACTGAATTCGAACCTTGTAAGTTTACGTTTATATGTTTATTGTTAAACCGACAGGGTTTAGTAGCACCGACAAACTAAACTAAGTACATATATATTAGACATGTTTCTTTATATATTTTATGTAAATTTGTTAAAGATGCTTAAAAGTAAAAGGTTATTCACACTTTAAACTCACTTCGTCTA
Source organism: Calephelis nemesis (assembly GCA_002245505.1). NCBI lineage: Eukaryota > Metazoa > Arthropoda > Insecta > Lepidoptera > Riodinidae > Calephelis > Calephelis nemesis. Next base: position 18,181 of record NJDD01002478.1, read on the forward strand.
AACTAAAATGTCTAGTTATTGTTATATCCATTTTAGTAGGTTTTTGGCACGAATGTTTCACAGAATACTTCTTAAAGCACACCCGACTCCGGCGAATGTCAGTGAAATACTGACTAGCTTTAAGAGAAGAATGATCAGATCTGTGTTACATGGAAACTTTGCAGTGCAACTTACAAGAGATAGCGGGGGATACTTTTTAACCCCTTACAAAAAAAAACAGTGATGCTATGAGTTTGATGCGTCTGTGTGAGTTTGTGCGTGTGTGTGTGTGTGAGTGTGCGTGTGTGTGTGTGTATATATATAGCGGTATAACTTTTGAACCGCAGATGGCCCGATTTCGACGGTGTTTTTTTGTTTAAAAGCTGATATAATCAAGATGTTTCAAATTTTGTATATGATGGTTCAAGTTCAAAGTCTTAGGTAGTGTTCATGATATCTAATAAAATATATTCAAACACGAAAATCCCAATCACTTTCCCAATTACTTTTGGTGAGTCCCAATTACGTTTGGTATTCAACAGAACGGTACGTTTTCTCATTTGATTTACTCCATAATAAATGAACTTTTCCATTAAAACAACATACGATCCGTAAATATCATTCTAAGCTGCTCAATCATTCATTTATTTTACTGAGTAAAATGGAAAACAATATCTTGAAATAATAAACTTGAGAAAACTTACCATACTAAATACCAAAAGTCTTTTGAGTCACGATTTTTAAAGTAAAAACTTCTCTAGCGGCGTTGCGCAATTTTTTGGAATGGATAAAAACTTCTGAACTCGCGTCAAGACAAGTGACCTGAAATTTCGTCAGACGAAAATTCGTAAGATGGCGCAGGGCGTTGCGCGAATGTTCGTGTTGTCATGTTTGTATACGATAGCGCAATAAATGAATATCGTATTCTACCACATAAATGATAGAACTTTCATAATGATAATGAAAGCAATTCGTGCAAATTTATTCCCTAACCACTTCAAAATATCGAAAATGCACAACATTAATATTCAAGTTTTCACTTCTGCTTTCACTCCCGGAGTGCAACTCAATTTTTTGTGTAGATGTCTTTTATTACATGTACTGAACAGTGACTATTTTAAATATCTTAAATTTGAAATTTGTAAAATGATAATTTCACCTTCCCGGTAAACTTGACTCCGCCAATACACCATTAATAACTAAGCACTTTCTTGCCAGGTAGCTGTTAAAAGGCGAGCGTAGGCTTATCAACACTAACACCGTGACATCTAACTAGGTGGTAGAGTTTAGCAGCGACTCGCCCGGATTGGTACCACCGCCTTACCTATTCCTGATGCCATAGCGTCATGACGTGTTACGGTTCGGAGGGTAAGGTAGCCGGTAAACTTACCTTTGCTCGAGACCTAACATCCTGACCTCAGGTTGGCAACGCAGCATTACCATCTTTGGTGTCTTTAGGCGGCGTGAATTTCTTACCATTGCGAAAACCGTCTACTTGTTTGCCTTCCTATAACATAAAAAAGCACATTTCATTTTTTCCATACAAATGCGAAACATTGCAATGATTCTCCAGTTTCCTTGCAGCAATATTTTAAAACCAAAATTGTTCGTATTCACAGAGCTTTCGCGAGATTCTCTCCCTCTTCTTCATTTTGTCTACTTGTTCACTAAGTAAAGTTACGAGTTAGGTATTATAGTAATTATTTTGTTGAAATGAATACACTGATTTATAAATAGTAATGAGAAAGACGATGTAATATCGTACTTGGTCTATAACGTGAATTACTCACTATTATGTCGTAGGGTATCATGAGATGAAGTTATATCATATTAAAATATTTTTATATCATTATCACCTCTGTGGTCTAGCGGTCTAGCGTCGGGTTTGACTTTTCCTGTCCTAGCTTCGATCCCCGGGTTGGGCAAAAAAAATGATTATTTTCAATTTTCTAAATAAAATAAAGTTGTCCTGTGGATATGTATCCGGTTGGCGATAGGACTTAGTGTGGACTTAGTGTTTTCGGCTAGACGTGAGTGAACTTGTTGTGCATCTGCCTACCTCGTCTGGGATATGGGCGTGTAGATACTTCATGTAATTTAAGAATACCTACTGTAAAAAATGTAATGTATATTTAACGCATGATTATAACTGTTTTTTACTTTTACCCAACCCAAATAAAATGAGGTTTTTTCAATTCGAATGTATCGTTCTTTTGTACATTTGTTACGCAATTACTCAGCCAGTAGGAAACGGATTTCGATGGTTTTTTTCTTAGAAAGATCGGTGATCGTAACTCCTAAATGATTCCAAATTAATTTCATGATCTAGCTAATACACGAGCAGTTTTTTACTTCAACATGAACAAAAAAATATATATTCGTAAGAATTGACAAAGTTTTTGTAAGACAATTAGAAAAAATTGGAAAAAAAAATTATCAAATCGCCAATTGGTACCTAATGAAATAACTGGAGTCGGTTTTTTCAGTTTTATTGCGCTTAGTAATTATCCATTCCGCTAGCACGTAAGTCATTAAAATAATCCTGTATTACTTTTACATTTTAAGAACATGATGATCGGTTCAGTAGTTTTCGCGTGAAAGTATAACAAACAACCTTACATTCGCATTTATAATATTACAGGACTAGCTTCCGCCCGCAACTCCGCCCGCGCGGATGTCGGTCTTCGCGTGATAGAACTGAAAAATTAAGATTTTTTTTTTCAGTATAAAAAGTATCCCATTGTATGCCCAGGATAATACGGTATAATTATACCAAGTTTCATCGAAATCGAACCGTTAGTTTTCACGTGATGCCTGAATATACAGACATACAGAAAGACAGACAATTTTTTTTTAATCACATAATTGGGTTTGGTATCGATCCAGTTACACCCCTGCAGCCTGCTATTTATTTTTTTAATATTTTTAATGTATAGAATTGACCCTTCTACAGATTTATTACATGTACAAGATTTTAGATACCAACTCCTTTATATTCACCATTTCTATATTATGGCTGGTTATGATATAGATTATAGGTAATCCATGGTTTACGTCAACATGTACAGCTATCGAAAAATAGTAGAAGGGTGTCTTGTCTCTTGTCCTTTGGTGTCTCTAGGCGGTGTGATTTTCTTACCATCAGGAAATCCGTCTGCTTGTTTGCCTTCCATTATTATAAAAGAAAAGAAAGAAAAGAAGGAATGACAGATGAAAGATTGAAAATGCAGATATATAATGCGAATGTGGTTAGATGTAGGTAGCACGGGATACCTGGGCTGATATATTTTAACGATCAAATTGCTCGGGGAAGATGGTGTCAAGAGTCTCTGAAACCGCCGTGTAATTTTTTTCTTCAACCACTGAAACACGATATTTTCTTTTTTCAACAGACTACAAAGTAGTAGGACTTTCTAAATTCGATTGTATATTTTTTAATATATTTGTTACGGTGTTACTCTTTCAACTACAAGTGGGTTTTGACGGCGTTTTTAAGGTATTTTATAATACAATAATTATTGTGATCTCGTGCAAATTATATAGATACAACAGGTGTTTTTAAACTAAAATTTATAATGTTAGTGACATTGTTATGCGACAGGTGAAAAAGTTTTATTGTGTACTAGCTTCCGACCGCGACTCCGTCCGTGCGGATGTCGGTCTTCGCGTGATTAAACTGTAATATTAAGATTTTTCTACGTATTTCTCAGGATAAAAAGTATCTCATTTTATTCCTAGGATAAAAAGGTATATTTATACCAGGTTTCATCGAAATCGAACCGTTAGTTTTTACGTGATGCCTGAACATACAGACAGACAGAAAATTTTTTTTAATCTCATATTTGGGCTTGGTATTGATCCAGTAACACCCCCTGCTATTTATTTTTTTAATATTTCAATGTACATAACTGACCTTTCTACAGATTTGTTATATGTATAGATATTATGGTGGCAACTTTGCTAAACATAGATGTCAAAACCGTGCCACTTTTCATGCGACAGTAGTAGAATAATATGAAATTCGATATTAAAACAACCTAAAAACCTTTATGTAATGTAGCTTAGAACCCTTGATCACGTTGGCTTTTAAGCAAAAATCCTCATCAGAATCGGCCCATCCGTTCAAAAAACATGATGCCACAGTCATAAACCCACACATAAAAGTCAAATTTATAATATGCTACGTTTTCTGTTGGAGGTTAAATAATACACTTTGTCAGGTAGGTGTCAGGGTTTAGCCTTCTAAATATAAAATCAATCCATTGTAAAGTAATGGAAGGAAAAATAAATAGACACATTTTCACGTTTATTGTAGGGTACAGATATTAGCAATCAGTATTAAGAAAGTATTTTTAAGTGTTCCTTTGAAAAAAAATTATTCATTTCCGTTTGTTTTCGTAACTTAAAAGTTAAATGTTTTATTATCCCTACACTACATGATTTTGTTTTATTTTTTGCAGGCTTACCGTCACTCACACCGTGACATCCTACTGGGTGCTAGAGTTTTGCAGTCACTAACACCGTGACATCCTACTGGGTGCTAGAGTTTCGCAGCGATTCGCCCGGATTACATATTCGTGCCGCCATAGCGCATGCTTGCCGTTGACGTGTTCCAGTTCGAAGGGTAAGGTAGCCGATAAACATATTTTAGCTTGATGCCTAACAGTCTCAGGTTGGCAAAGCACCATTACCAATGCCATACCAATACCAATACCATGCCAATCTCTTATAAAATATATTGTATCATTACATAAATTATTGTAAATCAATTTTAAAGTAAGAAAAAAAAAAGACAAGCCCGCTGAGTTTCTTGCCGGATCTTCTCAGTGTGCGGCCGCGTTCCGATCCGGTGGTAGATTTATTATTATATAGACCCGTCACAAGTGCCTCTTGTAGGTTTATGTGAAATAAAGATGATTTATTATTATTATTATTATTACCACTATTGGTGTCTCTAGGCAGCGTGAATTTCTTAACATCAGGAAATCCGTCTGCTTGTTTGCCTTCCACTATCATTAAAAAAAGAGCTGTATTTAAAATTATGTTTACATTTTTATGTACGCAGTTAGCTGATTTTCAAACATTGTTCGAAATATTTAAATTGTTCGTGTTTTCTAGAAAACTTGCTTCGAATAAAATATACTATAAAAAAACTCTAATTTAACATATTCTAAATATAGACTTCATAAACATTTTGACCTTTATAAATACGCATTTTCAATTAAGTTCCTGTAACAAAGATAGTTATTTTTAAACCAATTCTCTTAAAGTTATGTAATGAGTCTGAAGGTTTATTCTTAGCTGTGGTCACAATAGGCGAACTATAAACAAATATTGGAAAGACTTATAAATAGAAGCTTGTTTTCATTACTTGTGTTTCATTACATTATAGGGGTATAATGGAAATTATTTCTACTAGCTTTCGCCCGCGACTCCGTCCGAGCGAATGTCGGTCTAAAACTGAAAAATTAAGATTTTTTTTCTACGTATTTTTCCAGGATAAAAAGTATCCCATTTTATGCCCTGGATGATAAGGTATAAAACTGAAAAATTAAGATTTTTTTCTACGTATTTTTCCAGGATAAAAAGTATCCCATTTTATGCCCTGGATGATAAGGTATAATTATACCAAGTTTCATCGAAATCGAACCGTTAGTTTTCACGTAATGCCTGAACATATAAACAGACAGACAGACACAGACAAAATTTTTTTTAATCACATATTTGGGTTTGGTATCGATCCAGTTACACCCCTGCAGCCTGCTATTTATTTTTTTAATATTTTTAATGTATAGAATTGACCCTTCTACAGATTTATTACATGTACAGATTTTAGATACCAACTCCTTTATATTCACCATTTCTATATTATGGCTGGTTATGATATAGATTATAGGTAATCCATGGTTTACGTCAACATGTACAGCTATCGAAAAATAGTAGAAGGGGAGTCCAAGATTGTAAATGTGTAGTCACTACAGCTTCATTACGACTTGGTTTTTTTAGTTGCTGGAGAAATGAATAGAATAGATATAGAGATTGTTTATTTTTGGTAGTTTTTAGTATCGCTTCTGTGGTCTAGCGGTCCAGGTGTTGGACTTTACTGCAAGAGGTCCCGGGTTCGATTCCCGGGTAGGGCAACTATAAGAAAATTTGGTTTTTTCAATTTCCCAATAAAAAAATATTGCTCCGGATTGCATATGTGCCCGGTTGGCGAGAGGCATGCCACCTGTCATATTGTGGGACTTGGTGTCTTCGGGTAACCGTGGGTGCCCTCGTCGTGCCTCTGCCTACCTCTTCGGGAATATGAGCGTGAATATACTAATTTATTGTAAGTGAAACGGGGAATGTCAAAAATTAAAAGATCAATTACAGTTACTTATTCATACGCGAAGACATCTAATGCTGATAGTGTCATACCTAATTTGTCTCTGTTGATGGAAACATGTTAATCGGTCAGGTCGGCATAATGTGTAATGAATAAAGGAGATTTGTTTTAAAAGTTTCTGACACTCGTTCTCCCGAACGTCCCGCTAAAATTGACAGAATTTTAAACGTGTACTTGTTGGCATTAAAAAAACCCGTAGTATTTTAATATGAAGTGCTCGAAGACATTTTCAAGTATAAAAATTAGATAAACTTTTTTACACGCGCATCTTTAACACATAGTGGTGATTAACTGTCATACATAGTAGGTACCTCCCACATCAAAACCTCATAACAAAAAGCGCCTTAAAAATGTCCAAATTCCGTCTTGGGCTCCCCTACTGTAGTTGAAGAATGTCACAATCGAATATTATGATTAGTTGGTAATCTCTGATTTAAATTCCTATATGTAAAAGATAGAAAACGTACAAGTTTCCATAAAAAATAATTATAAGTATACTAGCCGACACGTCGTACTTTGTATCGCTTGACATTAAGGCCCCATACTTAGTCAGCCAGAAGAGCCAATCGCCGCGCTCCCCCGTTCCATGATTACTATGAATTATTGCGCTCTAAAGTAAATGTCTTAAGCGATAAATCACTATTTTTGACACTATAAAAGTAATTTGAAAAAAAGTATTAAAACTGAAACACTTATCTTTTAGGTATAGTACTAATCTATGTTTATGTTAAATCTGGTGTCGATATTTTCATAATTGAAGTAGATAGTTGGGTTTTGCTTTCAAAAAAGGGTTAACTTTTTGATTTTTTTCTATCAAGCAAAGTGAAATGAATCGTGTTTTGGAAACACTAGTCTTATAAAACATATTCATCTTAATCTTGTGTATTTTTGTCACCAAGATCCATGATTGCTTTATATGTAAAAAACATTATACTGCTGACGTATTTTAGCATACATGGACCCTTAAAAGCTACTAGCAATTTGTATGTAAAAATTTTAGAACAAATTCAAGGTTTAAAGACATTTATTCTTATAAAGACATACATTAATATCACTTACATGAGAATATTGGTGAACAAAAGTAAACAAATCGATTGTCGTACATTGCATGGGTACAAACACATAGATTAATCGATAGACATCCGACGATACGATATCACTATCTAACATCATCACAAACAAAACAAATCAATAGTGGATACAGATCCGAGTAATGCATTTTAAACTTTTTCAAACTTTTTGTAGGTACGAGTATTAATTATTATTCAAAATGTAATTTGTTAGCCGTTTTTTGAATATATTGAACGAGTCAATATTTTTTATGTAAAAGGGTAGTTGGTTAAATAAGCCCGTCACACACGTAGCTATAATATATATTAATATGAACTATAGCAAGACATATTACAATATATTTTCTATACAAATATTCAAGCAACCGCACACGCAACTATAATATATATTTCTATGACGCCATCAACGAATATATTATCGCATATTAATACATATTACTGGATAGTATAGCGTGCAAACGGTAGGCCGACCATCAATGAACGAGGGCAAAATAGATTATATTATAGCATCGTCTCCGTGTGTGGTAGCTTACTGTAATATATGTTATAGAACGGCATATTAATATATATTATAGCTACGTGTGTGACGGGCTTTACTGTGGTTTGGCCGTACCAATTTTTCCCTTAACCGTTGCCTGCTAATAGCTATCACAACAAAAAACAAATTAGCAAAGTGGTCCATCCATTCAGGCGTGTTGCAATGGCCAGGCGCAATTAAGATTCATATTTATACATAACTAGCTCTCCCGGCGAACTTCGTTGCACCCGTTCAGTTTGTATGGGAAAAATAAAGTACTGGTTTTGCCACTTTTCCTAAATTTTTCCCGGTTCTCATAGATATCATAATAGATAATCATAGATTTATTTAGGCCAAAAAAGCAGTTTCTGTCAAATAAACGCAACTTTAAGTCATAACAAAAGTGAGGGTTCTGACTCATGTTAACTTCGCTTCGTTTATAAAGCACTAAAGATATAGGGATTTCAATGACAGTTTTATAAATTTTGCGAAATTTATCGACGTTGATAGTCCTATTCTTTAATAAAAAAAAAATCTTTGCCTCGTGACTGATTTCCAAAAGCCTACTGACAGATTATCGGTTTTAAAAATTTTTCACAAATTATCGGTTTTAAAAATTTCACATCTCTCTCACTCAACCGCATTGTACGCATGAATATCACGCTTGCTTCACGTTTAAATCTTGGCAAACAGAAACAATATGTCAGAGAGGACTATATTTAAAAAAAAGGATTGTATGGTTTTATGAAACCACGGTAAAAGTGAAACTTGATCTATAACTTTGAACTATAGACGCCGCCATATTGGCCTCGGCTGCTCTGACGTCACCGTCACGCGACATGCGACACACAAACCAAAAAAAAATAAGACGATGTAATAAAAGTTTCACTTTAAAAAGTTTTTGAGAAACTTAATTTGAAAAATCGGCTTAACACAGGCCTACGGAGCAACTGTAATATTTATGGTGTCTATATGCCCAAGCTGTCTATTGAAGTAAAACATACAGTCGAACTCAAAAATGCCTCTTTTTTGGAGTTGGTTAAAAAATTTGAAGTTCAGTTCAAAAAACAAAATTGCTACACTTTATTAGTTGCATAACCAAAATTTTAATGTCTATCCAGATTGAAGACAAAAAATATGATTATTCTTAATGTACACAATTTTTATTGTAACAAGAACCTAAAATAAATTAAACGAAAATAAAACGGGTTAGTTTATTTCTAATAAAGGAATTTTATTCCATTAACCCTTGATGTTTTACGGGTTCCCGCCGTATATTTAGAAACCTTATTTGGGAATCAATTAAAAACTCAATCACATAGTTAAATATAAACGCCCATTTAAATATAACGTAAAATAATTTATATTTTTTGGGAAATTTCACATACATGTATATAATTTAATATGTAATTTACATATTTAACGACTTCGTAAAAAGCTTGAGTTTGTATTATTTGTGCTTGAGTAAGTATTGTACTATTAATATCTGTTTATTGTACACAACAGAAATTACAGACAAGTTTAAGACTAAAAAAACGTAAGTACAAAGAGCGATCTTATCCCTAATGACATAAATCTCATCCAGCCAACCCCTTAATGAAAAACAATACATGAAATAAGCATACCTGGTGTACAAAACTATTATAAAAATAACTACTTAACGCATATACACATAAATGATAATACATACTAAAATATCACGGAGCTTAGATGACCATACATATTTTCATATTCCTCTATTTGTTTTTTTTTGTAAGAAACGAGGGTTTCACATTCATAAATTTCACTAGGAAGTGAGTTCCATAACCCTTAGCATGAACTAAAAATGAGTGCTAATAGGCAGCATAATGTTTATGGGATATCGCATCTGAGTACGGACATATGAATGACAGGATGAATAGTGAGAATGTAAAAAAAAATATGAATTGCACAGATAAATAATTAGGAGACAACGGGTGAAATAGAATTTTCTTTTATATATTTTACAACATATTATGTATTTATTATAATTTATATGCTAACCTATTTCTCAGTTATTTCCGCACCAATTTCGAAACTCCTTTTTTTTAACAACGTTCTTTCGATTTAGTCCCATTGCCAAAGCTCGGAATGTGATGTTGGAATCCTAAGTAAATTCGTTTTATTTAACTTTGCTCTTAGCCTAAAGATACTGATAAAGAAAGTCTAATTATTTATCTTTTTAACTTCATTAAGAATTTTATTGATTTCAAACGTTTCTAGTATAAAATTAACACTTATTTCACTTATTGATGTAATATTAATATTACTTTTATAAGTTTAGAAGTAATTAGCTTCTTTTAATCACTTTTTAATGAACCAAATAAGTAATAAACTAAAACAATTTAAAAAATCAGATTAAACTACGAGTATCAATGATGTGTTAAAGTGAAGTAAAAAAAAACTATCTAGACATCCGTAAAAAATATATCATATACATATTGAGACATGAGACTAACAACTAACAAGTAATAATTGCTTGGACGTCCGTAAACATACTTTAAGATTGCACTCAACTAAGGAAACCAAAAAACCTATGTCACTTTTCAGACCCTTATCTATCTTTATTCATATTTAATAAATGTAACATAACGCTCGCGATCGCATTCAGAACAATGAGATCCGAGAAAGAGTGGGATTGAAAGAAAGTGTTGTTAAAATGAGAAAGGGCATGC
>NJDD01002478.1:38782-59994 GCA_002245505.1 Calephelis nemesis
GGTGGGTATCCGGGGGGATTTTCCACACGTTAAAAAAAAAAAAAAAAAGTTTAACCCTGAAAGCATAACAGACAGACAGATAAACAAACTATTTTTTTTCAATTTTTACAAATTTATGATAATGATAAAATGACAGGTAAAACGTTGGAAGGTACACATACAATTATTTATACTATTCTGCTACTTAGATAAAACACACAAATTTTTACGCCAAGTCTCTTACAAGGTAGGCAAAGAGTATCGAGTGCCAGACCTCACGATCCTGACAAACCTGTCTAGCTTCTTTCACATTCAAAAAAAGTATGTTCACGCCCATATCCCCGAAGAGGTAGGCAGAGGCACAACCAGGGCACCCACGACTAGTCGTAGATACTAAGTCCCATAATATGATAGGTGGCAAGCCTATCGCCAACCGGGTACGTTTCCAATCCCGACCAACATTTTTTTTATTAGAAATTTGGAAAAATCCAATTTACTTTTTTTTGGCCGACCCGGGATTCGAACCCGAGACCTCATGTAGTCAAGTCCAACACCCGGACCGCTCGACCACAGAGTCGACACATTCATTTCCTTTTTTATACAAACACGCCAGTTTCGGAGACTCTTGACACTACCCTCGGATAATAACTGAGTGATCTGATCAATGCGGCCAGCGAGCGTTACACCACTGATTTTTCGTAACGCTCTCATTTCGACCGCATTTCATGAACTTTCTGACATACCCAACTCCCGCTTCTATACAATAACATTGGGATGTAATATTATTTTCTAAGCTGGCCTTTGTAGTTGGTATCTACACTGGCCAGTATTAAAAAATAAATAAGTTCTTTTTCTTAAATATTTTTAAAATGAAGAACCAAAATTCATTTCGGTTCGACAGTCTGCTACACGAACGTATAGTTCTCTTACTAGTATGTGGCTACACGTTCTGATAGAGTCTGCTTCTAGTATTCTCAGAGTCTGCTTGAGATCCTCATGCTGCCAAAAATTCTAATCGTGCCATAAGTCGACGGAATAAATAATAAGAAGAAGTTACGGAGCAAACGGAGGAACTGCTACCTGCTGCTTGCTAGCTGGTGCTTGCGGTCTGGTGCCTGCTGCCTGGTGCCCGCTCCTCAGTGGTGGACCCGAGGACCCTGGACCGGCGGTAGCTGCTGCGCTCCGGGCTCCGTCGACCAACCTTTAAGGCACCGACGCATCCCACGCCCATCTATCCCCTTCCTTTAAATCCGGCAGAAACTAGTACAGACTTTTTATTGACTTTGTTTTTAGTGTTAATTACAGTGTTTTTGTTAACATTTTTTATTTATTATTTTATATCAACAGGATTCCAGTCGACTGGTTCGTCTGTTTGTTTATTTTCTGTTAACATAGTGGTGGGTGCTAGCTAAGCCCACTACGTTACAGGGATAGGCACAGAATATTCAATACAGGCTCAGTTAATTCTAATTCCTATTCTTGATTAATAATAGAGATATTAGAGAACTAATTAAGCTTCGCTAGACAGTTGGTTTAATCGTGTAATTCTCTGTAAGCAAACTAGGTATGTTTCGAACTAACTAACAAAGGTATCTCTAAATCTAATTATTATGTTGCATTATGTTATAGTTTGCCTTTAAACAAGATGTTCTCAGTTCTGGATAAGTTCGCATTTATGCATATGGTTATATTTATAACATGCACAAAATACATAGAAACAATCTGTATATTAATACGTGTCGCCAAAACTTATGACCTCTTTTTACGAAAATTGCGCTAACACAGGAGTATGAAATTTGGCACACTTTTAGTTTATGTGTAGGAGAAGTGCAGATCGCTAATATTTTTCAATGATAATGCTACCCACGCTACTATGCATTTTACACACACAAATAAATATATTGATAACGATAAAAGATCACAGAAGGCGCACCAAACAGTTCGTACACAAAGCAGTTGGTTTTGAGAAATGAAGGTGGCGTTCCTATCAATAAGATATTAAAATTTATTATGGTCGAATTTCGACTAACGGGCGACCACTAGTTTAAGTAAAACTGAAAAAGACGACTTCAACTTCATTTGTAAACCATCAATATTCTACGTATTTATTTTATGATATTGGAAGGCAAACAAGCAGACGGTTTCCCTGATGGTAAGAAATTCATGCGGCCTAGAGACACCAAAAGTGGTAATGGTGCATTACCAATATGAGGCCGGGATGTTAGGCCTCGAGCAAAAGTAAGTTTACCGGCTACCTTGCCCTCCGAACCGGAACATGTCATGACGTTATGGCGGAAGGAATAGGTAAGATGGTGGTACAAATCCGGGTGAGGTGCTGTGAAACATTACCACCTAGTCAGATGTCACGATATTAGTGACGGTAATCACGCCTTTTACGAGCTGCCTGGTTGTAAGGCAGATGGTCTATTCTTCAAAGAAGCCCGGATCAACACGGGGAAACACACACACACACACGACAATTTAGTACTTTCCTCTAATTCTCTGGGATTTCACAATAAGTAGGGCTACTCTTGTTTCTCAATTTCTTGCGAATTGGAATTTGGAATCGGATATGTCACTTAAGGAACTCTGAAAAACAATGCCAGTGGAATATTAAAAGCTCCAAAAAAATCCAAAGAATCATATTAAAGAATTAAGTATTTATTATTTACCAAATGTTAATAATTCATTAGTGTTCAAGCGTACCTAAATCCGATCCGATTTCAATTTCCAACTTGCATCGAGATTCCAGAATAGCCCTACTGGTCTGGACTTGGTAGCAGTGTGAATAGTACCTTGGAAATGTGTGCCCAAAATTACAAAAATATTTCAGAATCAATTCAGAAATAATCAAGAAATCGAATAACATACCTGCATAGAAAAATGTAAGCGTCGAATATGTAACCCTCTCCTTTTTACAGAACGGTAAAAGAGCTTTAATCTAGAAAAAATATTGCAAAGAAAACGTAAACTAACGAATGCAATAGCTTCTTCACCCTTTCAATATCATTCGTCACAACCTGACGTGACAGATATTAGTCTCGAGATCTTTTGATTTGTACCAATATTGCGGAATATATCGAATATATGTATATCTTGACGCCTTGCCGACGCGACAAGACACTTTTTCGTGACTAATTGCACGGGATATTACTTATCTCCTATACTTTCATATCACAGACTTCTGGGTAGTTAGAAGCCAATCTTTACCAATGTTACTTGTTTCTATTATTGTGTCCATGCATTGTGATTCTTTACAGTACCTATGCCCACAGCATGTGCCAAAATGAACGTATATGAATTATGGATGGAAAATAAAGAAAAGAAAAGAAAAAAATATTTATTTGCGGAATATGAGTGTTACAAAGTTTGTTTGTTACAAATTATTTAGGTGTAGAAACATATTCTATCAACTTTTGGTGTGCAAATATTTTAATAGTTAGATATTAATCAATTAGTTAATTTAATTATTTACCTACTATATACAAACTGTTTATTGTATTGATTAGGTTCATGATTATTTATTAATACAAACAATTTTTTATCCCTGTCTACCGTAAGCTGCCACCGTTTCCAAACCTAGCCAGACAGGAAAAGAAACGGCGAAACAAACTCCTGCGCACCCAACATTCTGCAATTAAATTAATCATGTTATAAATACTTTATTATTTATTCTTATCTTCAAAAAAATCTTTGACACTATAATAATTTTTCTCTAAAAGTAAGTTGAATACCTTTTTTCGAAATCTGCTTAATGGAAGTGGTTTAAGATTATCAGGAATTTGGTTGCATATACGAATGGACATGCAATACACATTATTGTTGTAAATGTTGATTTTTTGGTTAGTTTATTTATTAAGTTAGTTGTTTGGTATGTTTGTTTGTTGCACTTACCGTTTTTATATCTATAATGTGTTGTTAACCTAGTCAAAATATTTATTACTGATGTATCAAGGATATGTTTAAGAGTTTTTGTTTTTCCTACCTTCTCTATAGCCATGTCATATATAAGGAGGTAGTCAGAGGCTCAACCAGGGCACCCGCGACTAGCCAAAGACGGTAAGTCCCACAATGACATAGGTGGTAAGCCTATCGCCAACCGGGCGCTTATCCTATCTTGGGCAAAATTTATTTCGATTGCAAAATTGAAAATGCAAAGTTTTTATATTTTTTTTCCGATTAAAGCTAGGATCGAACCTAGGACCTCAAGAAGTTAAGTCCGAAGCCAGACCGCTAAACCACAGCCGCGATAAGAATCTTCTCCATCCGTTTAGGCGTGTTGCAATAACCATGCGAAATGGCGATATGTTTAAAATTTATCTACTAATCTTTATCAGCCACACTCAGACCCTTTAACTACCATTTATTCAATGATTATGTTGACATTAAAATTATGACTTAAATAGAGATTAATCTTTAATTGACGTCCCTGATGCGGTCCGATATTTCTTATATATAAAATTCTCGTGTCACAATGTTCGTTCCCATACTCTTAAACGGCTTGACTGATTTTCATGAAATTTTGTGAGCATATTGAGTAGGTCTGAGAATCGGCCAACATCTATTTTTTATAACTCTAAGTGATGAGGGTGAATCTTTTTCATACCTCTTAGTGATAAGGGTGACTCACCCCAATTTTTTCATAGCAGAACAACGCCTGCCGGGTCAGCTAGTACATATATAAAATGTACCAATAAAACAAGTTTTATTGCTACTAGTAAAAAGCATTTCTCAAAGAGTAAAATAAATTATTGAATAAATATTCCCTATAAATACGGGTCTCGTTTCCTAGAACAAACAACTCATCAGGATATCCAAATACTAGTTTACCTGATAGTGAATATAAAGAGGTAGTTTGAGTTTTTGAGGCGGACGAGAACCTCTAGAGATCTTGTTTAAATTTGCACAAGAATATTAATGCATTCCAGATTTAAATCGTAGATAATAATAAGCTAAATAATCTACAATAATAAAAAAGCTAAAAAATAGTCGCCTCTATGGTCTAGCGGTCCGGGTGTTGAACTTGACTTCATGAGATCCCGGGTCGGGCAAAAAAATCGCCTCTGTGGTCTAGCAGTTTAGTTGTTGGACTTGACTGCATGAGGTCCCGGGTACGAATCCTGGGTCGGGCAACAATAATAAAATTGGGTTTTTCCAATTTTTTAATCAAAAAAATGTTGCTCGGAATAGGACACATGCCCGATTGGCGATTGGCTTACCACCTATCACATTGTGGGACTTAGTATCTTCGGCTAGTCGTGGGTGCCCTGGTTGTGCCTCTGCCTACCTCTTCGGGGATGTGGGCGTGAAGATACTAATAATAAGCTGTGGATGTACTCTCTCCCTTCAGGGTTTGGTCCTTTTATAGTCTCTATTCTGGTATAGTATCACATAAATTATACCATATTACCCGGTACGTGATTTGCTACGTATATGACCGCATGAACGACATAACACAACAAAACAAAAAAAAGAAAAATCTGAAAAAAGTTTCAATATGACAGCACAATACCCATTAACAAAATGATCCGCCATTGTTTGAGTTCATTTGTTACAAAAGATGTGATAAATTAAGAACCGCTAGACCGATTTTATGCAAACTTCACATAAACTATCTACTAAATAGTGCGAACAAAGCCTAAACATTTGATTTGGAAAGATAAACCCGATCTTGAGTTTTACAATTACAATAAAAATTTGATCTTCATATTGTACCATATAATTGCCTCTGTGCTCTAGTGGTCTGGTGTTGGTGATGACTACATGAAGTCTTAGTTTAGACTCCCGGGTCGGGAAACTCATTTTTTAAAAGCATTTTGGGATACTAGATAAGTGCCCGTTCAATGATAAGTTTGCTATTCATCTCGTTGGTAGTAGAAGTAAGTAGTACCTTCGTCTTTATCGTTTTGAGGATACGGGGATGAAGATACTTTTTTTCATTACATTATAATTTATGCTTATTAGTCCATTAATAACACAGCTACGAAACCCTGACGATACTATGAAAACTTAAAATAAAGTATATAACCACTAAAGTATGTTAGCTACCACCCACCACTATGTTAACATAAATAAATAACAAAGTAAAACTAGAAGTTTGAGTTGGCAAATAAAAAAATAAACAAAATAGCACTATATTAAAAAAAACACAAAAGTTTCTAAATAATATCTGTGCACATTTGAGTTCGAATGTTACACTAACTTAAAAAAGAGGGCCTGGAATACAACGTTCACATAGGGTTTTAAACGAAAGGATCACGAAAGCTTTTTACGAAGGATCGCGAAGACTTTTAACGAAGGATCACGAAGGCGTTGAACGAAGGATCACGAAGACTTTTAACAAAGGATCACGAAGGAATTTGATTCCTACAGTGGGCCTCAGCGGTTAGAGTTGTGGGCGGCAGCGCCTATATGAAGGAAGCGTTATCAATAAACAAAATATATTAACCAGACATATTGCTTATTTTTTTATGTACCCTTAAATGTAAACTAAAGCATTGTTACATAAACTTATAATACACTACATGGCAATTCAGTATAATGAACACAACCTATAAGTTCATGTCTAGTATCTTCAAGCTCACATCTCCGAGGTGGTAGGCAGAATAATAGCCAAGGCACTCACGACTAGTCGAAGTCAGTAAGTCCCACAATGTGATAAGTGGCAAACCTATCGCCAACCGGGCACATATCCAATCCCAATCAACATTTTCGTTTTTGTTGTCTGACCCGGGAATCTAACTATGGACCCTAAACTTAGAACGCCTCGTTAGTCAAATGGCTAGCGTACACGCCTACACTGATCAACCGCGATGTTCGGGTTCGATTTCCGACGGGGGCAGACATTTGTGTGTTGAATATTTACATTTCCGGGTCTGGGTGTCTATTAAATTAATTCCGCTATCTATTTAAGTATTCTCGTGTATTAAGTATTGATGACTAACACCCATAACACAAGTTACAAGCATATGATTTGCTTAGTTTGGGGTTTGATTCAATTTGAATGAAGTCAAGTCCAACACCTGAACCATACATATATGCTCTCGAAAATAGGAACTAAACTAGGTTTCTAAAGTGTTACCACCGAAAATGAAATTCCCACTGCTACATTTCTTTATTGTTTCATAATTAACGTTACTAGTGGTCGCCCGTTGGTTGAAATTCAACCATCATAAATTTTATAATCTTGTTGATAAGAACGCCATTTTCATTTTTCAAGACCAAATACTTTGTTTCCTGAATAGTTAGTGCGCCATCTGTGATCTTGTATCGTCAATATGTTATATTTGTTTGTGTATGTCAAATTGTAAATTGTCAAATGGAAGTGTGGGTAATGTTTTATTTATTGATTTAATGTACTTTACCAGCATAGTTATTTAAAAATATTAGCGTTCTGCACTTCTCCTGCACATAAACTATACCTGTGCCAAATTTTATGCTCCTGCGTCCGCGCAATTTTCATAAAAAGGGGTCCAAAGTTTTGGCATCACGTATTAATATTATGAGAAAAAATCTAAATTTAAAAAGTTTATGTATACAAGAGACAATGTTTACTGAACACATCTTCAGGAAGATATTAACAACTAATTAAACTGCAAACATTTGACTTCGACATCAATAAATCATCTATTTACACAAAAAGTTAAGTGATTTCCTCCATTTTCATGGGATTCATCATCAGATCCAGACTTTAATATAATTGTATTATAAGTATTAAATTGGGTTGGCACCGACTTCAAACCTATGAAACACATCATTTGACAGTTATTTCATGTACTATTTATCCAGAAATCATCACTAAAAAGATACTGAATAGTCCCACAGGTCTTTGTTTGGAATGAAGCTTCCAGCTGTAGTACAAATTTCATGATTTCAAGCCTCTTCGAACATAAAAATTCTTCTCCAGAAATATTGCTAATAAAATTACAATTTTTAATAATCCATGCGAATGGACAAGGAATTCGTTTTATTTTTAAAAAATGTTACAAAGGAAATGTCGAGCATTTCAATATCGTCGTAATTGGAAATTTTCGTATTAATTATAGGAAATGAGGGAACCGATATTGAACGTATTTTGTCAATCTAAATCCAAGATAAAATTTTAAACGTTTTGGACTTTCATGTATAAATTATGATTTTTTTCTTTTAATTTGGTATGATAACGAATTATTCGAACGAACTTCTCATAGTAAGAGACAACGACCATAGACACCATAGATGTTATAGGAGCATTACTGTCCTGTGCTAGGGGTGTGAAAATCTGCCTGATATTCTTCGGACTGGAACATGACAGTGTCACTATGGTGGCAGGATTAGGCAAGACGGTGGACCTCTAATCGGATGAGTTGAACTACGACGTGATACCTTCAGTACACTTGTTGGTGACCACCCATTGCGTCGTCACGAGCTGCCTGGCACCAAGGTAGATGGCCTATTCTACACAGGAGAACCAAACCAACACGGGACAATAATAGACATACAAACATATATATCTTCATGCCAATTCCCTTACGGGGTAGGTAGAGAGTATCGAGTACCAAACCTCACGATCTTGACAAACCTGTCTGGCTCCCTTCACATTCATTGCCCTTTTCAAAAAAACACACCAATTTCGGAGACTCTTGGAAATAATAGTACTAGGTGGTAGAGTTTCGCAACGACTCGCCCGGATTGGTACCACCGCCTTACCTATTTCTGCCGCCATAACGTCATGACGTGTTTCGGTTCGGAGGGTAAGGTAGCCGGTAAACTTTCTTGTGCTTGAGGCCTAACATCCTGACCTTAGGTTAGCAACGCACCATTACCATCTTTGGTGTCTCTAGGCGGCGTGAATTTCTTACCATCAGGAAATCCGTCTGCTTGTTTGCCTTCCTATAACATAAAAAAAATAGTAATGAGAGATGAAATGGCGATGGATGCCTACACTGAGCTATCTACTATTTTTATTGATATTGACCTATTTAGCCCATGCTCGCTGTTTAAGGGCTGCAAGCGGGAAATTTTTTTTAATTTTTGGCTCGGATTTGCTCCTGCAATTAGTCAGTTTTAATAAATTTGCATTAAGTTACAATCCGATTTCGTTAAATTGTGCTAGTCATTCAAAGTTTCAGTATTATCATTCACGTAAAGATCTTACGTGGTGGCATCCTTACTTAAGGTCATCGAGTGAAATTTGGTGCCAAAGAAAAAAAATAGGTTAAGCACACATTTTTTAATGAATGTGTGTACACTCTTAATCAAAATTGTAGAAATACCAGCAAAATTGTAAAATTTTACTTAATATATTCATGAAATATAGTAATACGTGAAATAAAAATGCGTCCTCCATTTTTCTTAATCCCGCCAAAACTATAAATCAAGTGTCAAAACTGTCTGTCACATGTCAATATATTTTTTTATTTCATATTTTATGGCTTTTGACAGCGAACAAGATCACGGCTTTCGTGATGGTAAGAGAAAATCTTGACTTGTAGACGCCACATATGCTTGTCGCCTCTGTGGTCTAGCGGTCCAGGTGTTGGACTTGACTGCATGACGTCTTGGGTTCGATTAACAGCTCGGGCTACGAAAAGAAAATATGGTTTTTCCAATTTTCTAATAAGTGAAAATGTTGCTTGGGATTGGATATGTGCCCGGTTGGCGATAGACTTGCCACCTATAACATTGTGGAGTGTCTTCGGCTAGTCGTGGGTGCCCCGACTGTGCCTCTGCCTACCTCTTCGGAGATATGGGCGTAAAGATACTTTTTTTACATATGCTCTAGTTGCTTGGCTGCCCTGTGGGAAGTATGTTAGGCCCATTGTGCAAGTCTACCGGCTTCCCCACCAGCCGGACCAAAACATGGTATTGCTATCGTGGTGGCAGGAATAGGCAAGATAGTAGATGCCCACCCGGAGCACTCTACAAGTCGTATTTTTGATATTGACCTATATTACCTAGGCTGCCCAGTGCCCAGTGTTTTTAGAAATCTATCTTTAAATAAGTTTAAAAGATGTGTAAAAGCAAAAGTAGGTAATAATGGCTATTGATCTCAGAGTATTTGGAAAACAAACACGCTTGGGAATGGAGATATCTCGCCTTACAACTTGTACTTAATGTAATTTGCCATACTTTTTGTTTAAGATAAAATTAGATTGTAATTTGTATTTTTCAGATAGTTTATAATGTTACTATGAGTTTTGAAAAAAGACGAACCAGCTGAGTTTATTTCGCTGGATCTTCTCAGTGGGAGGCCGCAATTCCAATCCGGTGATAGTTTAAAAAAAATTTCGACGCGCACAAGTACCACTTGTATGGTCCATGTGAATATTTTTTTTCTCTTTCTGATTCAAGGCTCGCCTCTAACGAGTTGCTAGGCATGATTTTTTTATATTTCTGACATGAGCGTAAGCTTTAATAAATTATCATTGAAGTTAATAAATAGGCGTTAGGTTACAATTAGGTTTAAATAAATCGGACTAAATTCATTCCAAATACCAATATACCAGTCATGTCAAGGTCTTAGATAAAATGATGGCATACTTACTTAAGATCATTGAATAAAATTTTGCGTCAAAGAAAAAATATAGCAAAGGCTCACATTTTTAATGAATACTTGTGGACTTGAGAAAACCCCGCCAAAAATTGTCTTATTTTATTCAATGAGTATACCAAATCCAGTACTCTTATTATTATTATATGCCATTCTGTCGCCAAAACTTTTTATAAAAGTACAAAATAAGTGTCAAAACTGTCATATCGATATTTACAAAAAGTGACATCTTTTGTTTGATTTCAATAATACCAATATCAACTGAAGTGTACCTAACACGTTTCAGTTTTCGTGCATGAGTGTACCTGACATTAAGATAAATCCAGGGTAGCATAAGATTGATGTCAAACTGTCCGACCGTTAGATACCACTACAGACGGATTATTGGTCAAAGTAAGATTAATTATCTTGTACTCTAATGTGAACATAGTGTTGCCGAAGTTTTGGAATCGCATTAATTTTCACTCGAAGTCTATAATGAATTTCGAATTGACTGGATAGGATCTTAGACTAATTGTTCAATTTAAATAACTTTATAGTTTTAACGTTTCCCATATTACTGCTTAGGTTATGGGCAGCATCTTTCCTTTCAGCTTTGAGGTCAGCGTTAGTTTTTTGTGACCTTTACTATTTTACCCCTTTTTTTGTCTACCTATCTACTAGATCTTTATTATATTTTTCGAAAAGGATGAATTAAGCACAAGAACCTGATGAATTTAATATGAGATGGATTACATGATGGTTATGGATTAAAGATTTAGTTACATTATTATATTTGTTTCTTAATCTTTGCAGTTCTTTTGAAGAACATCATAGAAGAAAGGTGTAAATTTGACTTGTTTATGTGTGAATGTGTGTTTGTCTGTGGCAATAACTTTTGAAAGGTTTGACTGATTGCGACGCGGGTAAAAGCTGTCATAATCGAAATGATTCCTGCCTAAATAAAGTTTTTGTCAGGTCTTTTTTTTATGATATTGGAAGGCAAACAAGCAGACGGATTTCCTGATGACAAGAAATTCAGGCCCCCTAGAGACACCACAGGTGATTATGGTGCATTGCCAACCTGAGGCCGGGATGTTAGACCTCGAGTAAAAGAAAGTTTACGGGCTACCTTACCCTCCAAACCGGAACACGTCATGACGTTGTGGCGGTAAGAATAGGTAAGGCGGTGGTACCAATCCGGGTAAGTCGCTGCGAAACTCTACCACCTAGTAGGGTGTCACGGTGTTAGTGACGGTAAGCCTATGCTCGCCTTTTACGAGCTGCCTAGCAGACAGGCGGATGGTCTATTCTACAAAAGAGCCACGACCAACAAATGTTTAATTAAATTGTTAAACTTTAACTACTTTTATTCTTACCTGAAAGTTATATCACAAGAACTTATATCACCCCTCGTTTTGCGTTGGGGGTTAAAAATTGCAATATGAAAATGCAAAATTGCAAATGTTTGATTTAAAAAAAAACAGTTTACTATCAGGTTGAACTGAACTGTCCGAGCGTTTTCTACCGCTATAAACGGATTATTGGTCAAAGTAAGATTAATTATCTTAGGATCTTAGAATTATCTTAGGATTTTGAAATCGCATTAATTTCACTCGAGCTCTTAAATGAATTTCGAATAGACGGGACGGTAACATATACTATGCGTACATTTTTTTATGATATTGGAAGCCGACCGATTTCCTAATGATAAGAAATTCACACTACCTCGAGACAACAAGCAATGGTAATGGTAATGGTAAGCAGGGGTAAGCGGCTACGTCACCTTTTAAACAGGAACACGTCAACGGGAAGCATTTACATTATGGCGGCAGAAATAGGTAAGTCGGTGGTACAAATCCGGGCGAGTCGGTGCAAAACTCTACCACCTCACGCTGTTAGTGACGGTAAGCCTATGCTCGTCTTTTAAAAACTGTCTATTCTGCAAAAGGAGCCTGGGCCAACACCGGGGGTAAATAGTTCACGAAGTACACGATTTCAGAAATTTCTATTTTATTTGGCACAATTTAGCATGCCATTAAAATATATTGCTTCTGTATTCTAGCAGTCTTGCGTTAGATTTGACTGTTTGCGGTCCCGAGTTTGAACCCGGTTCGAGCAACAAAAAAAATGTATTTTCAATTTTCTAGTATCAAAATCAACTATTACATTATGGAACTTAGTGTCTTCGGCTAGGCATGGGTGCCCTGGTTGTGTGTCTGCCTTCGGGAATATGATCGTGAAGATACATTTTGTCTACACCCACACTTGCTTTGACGTGAATTTGCTACTTCACATTTGTTTTAGATCATCTTCTGGAAATTACTTCACAATATTGAAGGAGTAGAATAATATGTGAACGGGTTTACTTCAGTTCAGTACTAGTTCCCAATATCCTTATCGTGGAAGCAAGCAGATGTTTGTGTGAAATTAATTAGTTCCCAACAATAACCCCGTGTTCCAGCCACAGGAATTATTTCACAGATAATG
The DNA here is from genome assembly GCA_002245505.1 of Calephelis nemesis. Lineage (NCBI taxonomy): Eukaryota > Metazoa > Arthropoda > Insecta > Lepidoptera > Riodinidae > Calephelis > Calephelis nemesis. The sequence goes on from NJDD01002478.1 coordinate 51,762, forward strand.
CATGCATTTAGGCCCACAATGACACCTATTATTCTACGTATGTTGCAGTACAAATACGAATTTAATATTCTATATTTTATCTGTACAGAATATGTGGAAAAATTCAGTTTATTTGCCCATGTATTAATCGTCCTGTTTGTACGTACGCAGACGAAAGGTAATGTTGTTGCAAAACAAACTAAACATTCTGTTGGTTCGTCACGGAAACGTTTGGAGCAAAAAAAAAATTAATATTTACTAATATTAAGAATGCGGAATTGTGTTTATGCTTATGTTATAAGTATGTTTATCTGTTATCCCTTTTTGAAGTCACAATGCAATGATATTCCCATTGCAATGATATTTGATATTGGTATAATTTTTGTACGCATGCAAAAATTATACCAGAATATCGTTTACGTTAAAAAATGCATTGAGTGCATTAACTAATTTAATTACTTGTATTTAAAAAGTCAAAATCACATCCAAATAATTAAACTTATTCTTTGGAATGTGAGCTTAACTTTATTTTTTTATGGATTACAATAGCTTATTGCACTTTCAACGTGAGCAGAGTGATAAGAAAATATAAATTGAAATAGACTACTTTAAAACCGACATCTAAATAGGTTCTCACTGACGTGTTAAAAATGAAATCAAACAGAATAAAAGGAAATGAAATGAGTGTTTATACATATCTTTTTCAAATAATAGTACTTCTAGGACCATTTTTAATTTTATGATAATACTAGCTGCTGCTTGCGGCGTTAATATTAATGGTCCCTCAGGAACATGTTTTTGGGATTACCCTCTGTGTGTGTGAGCTAAATTTCATGAAAATCGGTTCAACAGTTTTTGCGTGAAGGGTACCAAACAAACATACAAACTTTCGCAATTATAATATTAACTAAGTAGCTGTTACCCACGGCGTTGCATTAATATGTCGTATAAATACACAAAATTAGACGTCACTAAATATATCTCGCAATATACTAATCACATACTGATTATGTAAATATAAATTGAGGCCGCTGAACTACCTAACTAATGTCATTTGGTATTAAATATTACATTGGATATTAGACCTTTCCCACAATACACAAATTTAATCATATCACTGCAACATTTCTGAACACAAGCATATCGTTCCGTACATTCACATTCATTACTTCACGTTTGCGAGCCAAGTCTAGATAGACGATGTGCTGGGAAACATACCAGCTTCAGGTGCACTGTTAAACTCAGCGCCTTAGCGATTTATGAAACTTTCCTTTAAAATCTTGCTTAAAATACACCTGAAAATCTTATTTGTAGGAAGAATATTTAAAAATACGATTAAAATTGCCATATAAGGAAAAATTCAAGAATATTAGTACTAAATGAAGTTTGCGTCTTCCTTCACATTGGTTTCAGGTATACTAATTACACATCCTGATTACGGCCTGATTGGCAGATGGCTCTAGTTTTATCCAAATCAGGTAGTTCTTTTGTTAAAGTCAGTCTCTTTACCTTAATTATAATAGACCGGAATAACTTACCTTGACCGTCTCGTTAGTCGAGTGGTTCGCGTACACGCCTAACTACTTCGACCAACCGCGAGGCTCTGATTCGATTCCTAGATGGGGGCAGGCATTTGTACGATGAACATTTAGACGTCTGCGTTTGTGGATCTGGATGTTAATCTATTTAAGTATTTCTATTTACTAGTATCTTTGACTTACACCCATGACATAAGCATATAATTTCCTTACTTACGAGTTATATTCAATTTGTGTAACTTGTTCAGGGATATTTATTTGTTTTGTGTATAAGTTAGTCGGTAGACTTGAACATTAATTACTGCACTGGTCACAAAACAGTGACGCACCTATAATATCTGTTTCTTCTGTCATCGTTGCCCCTTAATCATTAGGATAGTCGTGTGCTGTGTGCTTGTTTGCTCTTTAAATCTGGTTTCATCCTCTGTTATAGAGACAGCGATATACCTATAGAATAGTTGGAAGATTAGATCATCAGGCCTTACACCGCAGCTATAGGACTTGCGAACCGTACAGGATATATTGTGTCTAAAGGTCCCCGACGTTTCATACCATCAGGATCAGGATCAGGATAGTCGTGCGTTTGTTTACCATGGTCATGCTCAGAGATTTCAATCAACATTTAATCTAACATTAAGTCACAATTATGAAAGTGTATGAAAAATGTTAATGTTTTTCCACCAGCTTTGGTATTAATCTCTTGTTAAAGAATATTTATATTCCTTGGTATTAATTTATTTTGACATTTCATGATTGTCAAATCATTTTCGATTTTCCGTTGACATTAAAATTTAAATATTATGTTATTTTATGATTGTTTAATAAATGTTTATTTATAATTATAATATGATCTAATAATACAGTTATTGTATTTGATACTAGTATCAACTACTACTGTTCCAGCGAAATTTTCATTTACCCATTAGGTTTGTATGGGAAAAATTAACATTTTTTTTATTTCCTCGAAGTGAAACGTAATAAGAAGTATCTTATGTCCGTCTCCAAGCTCTAAACTACCTCCGCATCAATTCTTAGCCAAATCGGTTTAGCCGTTTTTGAGCTATAAAAAGAATTACTAACACGACTTTGTTTAATACGAACATTTATATTGATATTATGAGCTGTGAAATGTAAGAAATGCTAAATATTAAAGCTCGGTTTCTATAATCAACGAACTGAAAGCCGTTAGTATGACTATTGGTAGTTCGTCTAAACGTGAAAAAGCATTGTCCATAGTTACAAAACGTTTCGAGTTAACAGTCGATAACGAACGACTATAGTTAGATTTTTTACTATTCGTACAAAAAACTAATATTCGTAAGCAAAACGACTCGTTTCTTGAATATAGGAACCGGCCATAAGTCGTTTGACTTTCAAACAATGTACTTAAGTTCTTTAAATAAAACATATCCTTTTCTAATCTGGAAATTCAATGACCAACATCAAAGTCTAGTGATCATCTATTTTACTGTATTTCCCTCCCTCAACCCATCCCTCAGTTAATTGTCTTTTAAGCGCTCTAATAACCTCTCGCCACTAATTAAGTTTAACTATCTTTTCAACGATACTGATGCGTTTTAGTGAAATTAAAGCCGGCAGTTACGGTAATGGATACTTAGTTACTGCGAACATTAATTAAAGAACGAGGAACAATGAAACTGTGGATACGTCTTTATTTTCAACCACCAAAAGAATTGAAGCAGGTTCTCTGTTCCATGTTTATGGATTTTTCGACACGGATAAAACGTTGGTTTGCAGCCTTGTGGAATGTAGATTAAATCCAAATTTTGATTTGTTTCAAAGTCTCCACCAAAGCCATTTTTGTGATTGGGGCGTGATTACAACCGTCTGGAGGATGTTTTATAGAATAAGGAACATCACAAATTTACTGTCAAAAGCCAAAAAAACGAATCGGGTTCTCAATTTGATGTTTATAGGACAAGGAACAACAAAACTGTGAATACGTCTTGATTTTTATCTGCCAGAAAAACGAAGTAGGTTCTCAATTTTAATTTAATAGTTCAAGGAACAACAAAACCATACCTACAAAGTTTTATTGTTCCACCGCGCCTTTATTTTCAACCGCCATAAAAAAATGAATCAGGTTCTCAATTTCAGGTTTAAAGGACAAGGAACAACAAAACTGTGGATACGTCTTTCCTTTCAATCGGGCAAAAAATGAAGCAGGTTCTCAATTTGAAGTTTATAGGACAATTAACAACAAAGCTGTGGATACGTCTTTATCATCAACCACCGAAAAAATGAATCAGGTTCTCAATTTCAAGTTCACATGACAAGGAGCAACAAAACTGGATACATCTATATTTTGAACCGGTGAAAAAAGGAGCAGGTTCTCAATATGACCTGTATATTTTAGTATGGTAGACCATTGACTATTCTTTGTTTGGATTGGGTGTTTTTAATGTAATACGCCAGTGAACAAGCACATGGATCTCCTGATGGTAAGAGTTTTCTCTAGATTACCGCTGTCCAGTAATCGGGATGTTAGCCTATGCTGTAAGTTCCAAAATAGTCCTAAGTTTTGTAGCGTTTGGGTAAGCTCTTTTTTAAAATTCATCCCAATATTTAAATAAATTGTTTTCATACTTATACAAAAAAGTCATACAAGAATTAAATATTCAAAGCTATCACTAGTGGTAATTTTACTGAGCTCAAACTAAACTTATTTTTAGGGTATGCTTTATATTTCAAGCAAACAAGAAGAAAAGAGATGAAATATTACGCATATGTCAGTTTAGTCATAACACGCATACTCGTGATGTTTTTAACCAACGTTTTCCAAGGAATACATTAGAATTCAAACTAATCTGAAAGCACCAAGTGTGTTTTGTCACTTTCTATTACTATCGTTGAAAGAAGATAACGATAAATTGAAATTAGTTTGGTGAGTAGGCAACAAAATAGCACTATAAGTATACTAATAGTAACTAAAATTAAAGTGCTATCATACTCCGACCGCCTCGTTGGTCGAGAGGTTAGCTTAAAAGTTTAGCTCCACCAACCAATCGCGAGGCTTAGGTTTAATTCCCAATTAAGTGAATTGGAAAAAAAAATAAAAAAAAAGTATCTTCACGCCCATATCCCCTAAGAGTAAGCAGAGGCACAACCAGGGCACCCACGACAAGCCGAAGATACTAAGTCCCACAATATGGTAGGTGGCAAGCCTACCACCAACCGGGCACATATCCTATCCCGAGCAACATTTTTTTTATTAGAAAATTGGGACCTCATTCAGTCAAGTCCAACAACTGAACCGCTAGAGCACAGAGGCAAGTGAATTTGAGAAATATTTATTATGTTTGCTATTTAATGTGATTATGACCGTGTTACAAAAACAAAATAAAAAAGAAGAGAAGACATTGGGTACAAGAAATTAATTACTTTTGCTCAAGACCTAACATTCCAGCCTCAGGTTGGTAACGCACCATTACCACTTTGATGTCTATTGGCGGCGTGAATTACTCACCATCAAGACATCTGTCTACTTGTTTTGCCTTCCAATATCATAATAAAATGATAACAAGACTTTTTACTTAAATATTTATCTATAAAAGATTAAAAAAACATAGAGTAATGCTATTTATTTACAAAGTTGAAACATGCAAAACATAAAAAAGCTACATTGCTTTGATAAGCTAAGACTCTAAGTATGACAAAAGAACTTGAGGAAGAAAATTTAGAAACAAATTTTTGAAAGAAAAAAGTAAAGCTCCCTTTTGATTCGTTTCGTCAGAGGTGCGAAAGCTCGAATTTTGTTGATTTTGTTAAAATAAAACTGCGTACATCCCTAGCATGATATTTTTGATTGATTCGACTGGCTTTCGACAAACGAACTCGATGAGTATCGAGCTATTGACGTCTCTCAAAAACTTTTGAATCAAATCAAAACATTTGATAGTTTTCCTCTTTTTGGCCCAGATCCCTGTAAAAAGTAGAACATTTGCTTCCATGCCTTTTTATGGCATCACGTAGCGAACAAGCATAATATGGAGAACCGTGTCATGTGCAACTGATATTAAATATGACTGTAGTCTATAAACACCATAAATATGTGAGTCGCAGTCCTGAAGCTGAGGTCTTAGGCTTGTTGTGCAAGTCAACCGACACTCCGTACCATTACATGGGATTTCCATTATGGCGACAGGAATAGGTAATGCGGTGTATTCCTAACCGGGCAAGTGACTGCACAGCACTTAACCATCTGTGGTGTGATGTGGTGAAAATAGTATCCTAAATGTTAACTTCTCCCCTGTGGTCTGATGGCGGTTCGCTTGTTGGACTGCCTGACGTCCCGGGTTCGAATTCCAGGTCGGGCAACGAAAAGAGAAGTGGTTTTTTCTAATTTTTAATAAAAAAAAAACGTTGCTCGGGAATATGTTCCTGGACGGCGATAGGCTTGCCACCTACCACATTGTGAGACTTTGTGTCTTTGGCTAGTTGTGGGTGCCTGGTTGTGCCTCTGCCTACCACTTCGGGGATATGGGCGCGAAGAAACGTAATTGTTAACCCGATTTGATACTACTTTACAAAATTTGGTGAAAATCTTTTACATAATTTTATCTTGAAAGGCGAATAGACAAGCAGACAAAAATTCTAACAACCTTGGGGTTCTCTGTCTTGTATAACATACAATTGTTGGCCTGATAATATAATTGCCAGTAAACGTTGTTGTACAGGTTAAGTTTTACTATTTTATTACATGTATAGGTAAGTACTTAATTCAAGTTTACATGATTTATCGTAACTTAGATTTCGATTCGATTATCGAATTCAAAATTCATGCTAGGCATATTCTAACCAAGTTAGCGGTCAACAACAGCCCAGTTTGCGTTTGGTAACAAATTTCTATTTGCATTTACTTTGCTCCGTTTTTTCGTAATGTAATAAAGTTGTTTTTTTACTGATTGACTTAATTTTGAATAACTTAAACGCTTATTTGTATTTTATTCTGCAAATTCACAGTATTGAGTTTTCATTGTTTATTTTCTTTTTTTTTTAGAATGAAATAGAAAATAATATGATGGACTCCCTAATGGCAAAAGGACGTTTTGAATCTAGACCAATCTTTTGGACCTGATCGTGACTATAGAAAATTAACTACAGTGGAACTACAGTGCAAGGAAAGCGATAGGTACCAACTATACTTAAAGGTCAATAGTACCAACACACAAATTCTACCATCGTTGAAGGCATAGATTTAGGATGCCTATGGTAAAGGGTGTTCGCTTTAGATAGTTAATTTCAATCATCAAGCTATTTGCGTGTGACATAGATATTTTTTATTATATTTTTTGAGGCAAAAACTTTATGAGATTGGGTGTTTTTGTCAATCGGCAAAATTCGACGGGGAGCAAGTACAAAATTAATATAATCATACTAGCTTTTACATTACATGCAAAAAACAGCCATATTTTTCTTCAAGTTTTCGAAAATTTTAGTTTTATTAAAGTTTAGTCTAATTTACATAAATCTAAAATGTTATAACATTTTAAAATTCAGTAAAAGCTTTATTCGTTTAATTTGCCTAGTTGTTTTGTTACATTAGGAACTTAGTTTTATTGAAGAACCTATAAGTTTTCTCTTGATATTTGTTGATATTTCGTTTGGTATTAAAAAGCAGTCTGCCAGCTGTGGACTTATTGGTAAACTGTGCTCAGGTTTGACGATCTACCATTCAAGGAGCCTGAACCAACGTATATTTTTAAGCGAAGTCCTTTACAGGGTAGGATTTCTTCCTCCTTGAGTGCCAAATTTCAGATGTAAATTTTATTAAAGTAAAAAAGTATCTTCAAGCCCATACCCCACAAGAGGTAGACAGAGGCACTCACGATTAGCCGACACTTAGTCCCACAATGTGATAGGTGGCAAGTCTATCGCCAACCGGTCACATATTCAATCCAGAGCAACATTTTTTTAGTAGAAAATTTGAAAGAAACAAAATTTCTTTTTGTTGTCCGAGCCAGGTCAACCATGTCGAGCCTCTTGGCCACCCTGGGTCCTGATGATGACGCAGGGACTGACACATTATACCACAAGTCAGTTCGGGTCGCGGCTGCTTGCGCTCCACCTGGCGTGGACTGCGAGCCGCCGAGTTTCGACATGGTGAATAAGATTGTGAACTCCTTACCCAACAAGGCGCCTGGTCTGGACGGGATTTCCGCCAAAATCGTCAAGGAGGGCTGGAGCGTAGCCGGAAACGAGATTCTGGATGCGCTTCGGGACTGCGTGTTGAATGGGGTGTTCCCTGAAGTATGGAAGGTTGGCCGGTTGGTTGTGATTCCTAAGGGAAATGATAGGCCTTTAACGGACCCTAAGGCCTATAGACCGATCACCTTGCTCCCTGTGTTAGGGAAACTACTAGAAAGAGTAATAATACAGTGTGCACCGGACGTCTTCTGCAATTACTCCAACAAGCAGCACGGCTTCACCGTGGGCAGGTCCACGTCCTCGGCCCTGGCCACCATAATCGAAAGAGCTAGAACATCTACGGCTCGCTACGTCCACGTCATCTGCTTGGACATATCCGGGGCATTCAACAACGCCTGGTGGCCCATGGTGCTGCTGAAGGCCAAGCACAGGGGTTGTTCGCCTAACATTTACATAATGTTGGCGAGCTACTTCTCGCAGCGGCTGGCAGGCATGTTCGTGGGTGACCAGGTGGTGTGGAAGAGGGCCACGATGGGCTGTCCTCAGGG
>NJDD01002478.1:60014-75929 GCA_002245505.1 Calephelis nemesis
TAGGTCTTGCTATTTGGAACCTACTCCTGGACGATTTGCTTGTGTGGCCCATGCCCGAAGGGGTGGACCTGGTTGCGTACGCGGATGATGTGAGCGTGATGGTTGAGGCGGACTCCAGGATTGAAGTGGAAAGCAAGGCTGGCGCGGCACTGGAGGCGATCACGGAGTGGGGTAGGAGGAACCGTCTTTGTTTCTCTGCCGCAAAGACCAAAGCGATAACCCTTAAGGGCAAGCTAAAAAGGGCTCCTCTACTCAGAATGGAGGGCGCCTCGATCAGGGACGTGGACCATGTCCTCGTATTGGGGGTAACCCTGGATACGAGTCTTTCCATCGTGAGGCACGCTGTAGACATAGGGGAAAGGGCTGCAAGGTGCTTCGGCAAGGTGTCTAGAATCACAGCCACCAGCTGGGGAGTTAGATTCCGCGCTCTAAAAATATTGTATAGAGGCACCTATGTGCCATGTCTTACTTATGCGGCGTCGGTATGGTGTGATAGGGTCGCCGTGTATCCTGTACGTAGCGCCCTTCTCAGGACTCCCTCCTGACTAAGGCCTATAGGTCGGTCAGCACGACTGCTTTGCCCGTGCTGGCAGGCGTGCTTCCGGCCGACCTTCAGGTAAAGCTGTCGGGGGAATTAGCGAGAGGCTTGGTTGGCCTGAAAGGAGTAGAGGCCAAGGCGTATAGGGGGAGGGCGGCTGATCAGATTGTGGCCGAATGGCAGGGGCGCTGGGAGGGAAGCGATGATGGTCGCGACCTTTATCGCTTTTTTCCCAGCTTGTCCACCAGGTTAGCGGCAAAGTGGGTAGAGCCTGATCACATAACGTCGCAGCTAATGACTGGACATGGCTGCTTTAGAGGTAGGCTGAGAGACATGGCTCTAAACGAAAGGGGAGAGTGCTTCTGCGAGGCTGCCACGTCGGAATATAGGGGCCACGAGCTCTGGGAGTGTGAGCTATATTCGGACGCGCGGACTGAAATGCTGGATGGACTGGAGAGGACGGAAATAGGGCCAGTCTACTTTGCGGACCTTGTTAGTACGCCGTCGAACTACAAGCTTTTCACGGGATTCGCGCGGAAATGGTTCAGCAGACGGGGACCATTGGAGGTCCGAGAATAAATGGCGAGTTGGAGGGCAAGTCCGTTTTCTGTGGCGTCGATCCCAATTGGGATGGCTATGGACCGCCCCTTAAGGGGAGAGGGTCACTAGGGACATAGGTAGAGATAAAAATTAATTTGTAGGGAGTCAAGAAATGCACGGGAAAGAGAGCCTAAGAGCAGATCCCGTGCATCTCTCGCGCTTCGGCCCGTATAACCATGATGGTTGGTAGGGCCATGGGAGGTGGAGGGTATGTCCGAGCCAGGAATCGAACCCGAGACCTCATGGGGTCAAACCCAACACCTGGAGCGCTAGACCACAGAGTCGGTTAATTTTAAATTAAAAATGTAAATGCAATCAAATTATGAGACAGTATAAGTAACTTACAACATCTTCACCTTTGTACAGACGAACTTGTATATAAAAAAATATTTGAAAGAAAAAGCAAGTCTTCTCTATGAGTTTACAGTGCTGTACTGTAACTAAGAGAACTAAATGTTTAAATCAAAAACCCTGTACTATGAGATGTAGCCAGAACTGTTGTAAGAGTTTTAGTTGATGATGTACAAACGAATGAAAATGTATATCTTGGTTAAGCTTTTAGCAGGGATGGAAGGATCACTGAGCATGTAGAAAGGAGAGTTATGCAAGGTATGTAAGTACAAGTACACAATTGGTGCGCTGGGTAAGATATTCAAAGTAAGTTTTAAGTCAAAGTCACTTTGCATTATTATGTGCTCATCATTTGTTGTATGAAATCAAGTTTCAGATATGTCAGAAAAGTGAGGTCGAAATAAGAGCGCCACAGAAAACTTGTGGTGAGTCGTTCGCTGATTGCGTTCATAACAGTAAGATCCGAAAAAGAGTGAGATTTAAAGAAAGTGTTAGTGTTAAAATGAGAAAGGGCATGTTCCACTGGTTTCATTACATGAAAAAAGTGACTGATATAAGATTGACAAATCTGATTTCCAATGGGAATGTGGATGGATGTTGGTACCCAGGTAGACCTAGTTTGACATTTCACCATCAAATCGCTAAGGTATTAGTCGAGAGTGTTGCCAAGAGGCTCCGAAAACGTCGCCTTTGTATAAAAAAGGGCAATGAATGTGGAGGAAGTCTGGCAGGTCTGATAGGATTGTCAATTTTGTTACTCGATACTCTCTGACTACCGCGTCAGAAACTTGGCAAGAAGGTCCATAAGTATGTACTTCAAATCTATTCAACCACAAATTGCAACGTTTTGCGTTACAATTACAAAATGGCCGCCATTATCAACGATGTAACCGAACTGATTACGTCGCGTTGCTTTACCGCGACACCAATTTGCGTTTTACCAACATATTATTCAACGCATGTACCAAATCATTCTTCACGTCAATTAGTAAATTTAATGAGCAGATATGATTATTTGATTTAAATCGATTACAGTAGTACTATTTAAATTATGCGCTTCGGCTATATTCGTGCTTCGGAAATCTGAATGTATTTTAAAGATATCTATATAGAGTTGTTATTACACATAATAAATCATTTCTGTACGAGATTCGGATGGCCCTCAAACAACTAAAGAACAAAAAAGCGCCGGGGGACGATGGAATTACTGCTCAGCTACTGAGAGCGGGTGGAATGCCAGTACTTAAAGTCGCCTTAAGATCGCCTCTGTGGTCTAGCGGTCCGGGTGTTGGACTTGACTGCATGAGGTCTCGGGTTCGAATCCCGGGTCGGCCAACAATAAGAAAATTGGATTTTCCAATTTTCTAATAAAAAAAATGTTGGTCGGGATTGAAAATGTGCCCGGTTGGCGATAGGCTTGCCACCTATCACGTTATGGGTCTTAGTGTCTTTGGCTAGTCGTGGGTGCCCTGGTTGTGCCTCTCCTACCTCTTCGGGGATATGGGCGTGAAGATACTTTTTTTTTGTAAAGTGTTTCCGTAAAGGCTTTAGCACCGTAGACCACATTCACGCGCTGCGCCAGATTACACAGAAGACCGAGGAGTACAATCGGCCATTATTATTAGCGTTTGTGGACTACGAGAAAGCCTTCAATTCAGTTGAGACATCGGCGGTGCTTCAATCATTACAGTGGTGTCGCATCGACTATCGATACATCAAAGTGTTGAGGTGTTTGTACAAAAAAGCCACTATGTCGGTCCGATTACAGGATCAGAGCTCGAAACCAATCCAGTTGCAGAAAGGTGTGAGACAGGGAGACGCTATTTCTCCGAAACTGTTCACTGCTGCACTGGAAGATGTCTTCAAGCTTCTGAACTGGAAAAGACTCGGCATCAATATCAAAGGCAAGTACATCACTCAGCTTCGATTCGCAGACGATATCGTGGTCATATCGGAACCGCTGGAAGACTTGAGCCAAATGCTCGTTGACCTCGATAGAATTTCCCAACAGGTGGGTCTTAGGATGAACTTGGATAAGACGAAAGTCATGTCCAATATTGATGTTGCACCTATACCAGTTTAAGTTGGGAACTCAATTCTTGAAGTTGTTGATCACTATATATACCTAGGTCAAGCTGTTTAGTTAGGTAAATCCAAATTCAAAGAAAGTTTCAAGAAAGAGGTCGACCACCGAATTCAATTCGGATGGGCAGCGTTCAGGAAGCTAAAGGGTATCTTCTCATCCAAATTACCGCAGAGCCTAAAATCGGAAGTCTTTGACCTGTGTGTGTTTCCAGTCATGACATATGGAACTGAGACTTGGCCGTTAAATGTGGGCCTCTTAAATAAGCTCAGTGTTATGTAGAGAGCTATGCTCGGTGTTTTTCGGCGAGATATGATACGTAATTCGGTGATCCGCAAGAGAATGAAAGTAACCGTCATAGTTCAGAGAGTTAGCAAGCTGAAGTGGCAATGGGCAGGCCACATTGCTCGCAGAACCGACAACCGCTGGGGAAGAAAGGTTCTCGAGTGGCGGACCCGCACCGGAGGACGTGGTGTTGGACGACCTCCCATCCGGTGGACTGATGACCTGGTCAAAGTCGCGGGGAGTCGCTGGTTACAAGCGGTTGGTGACCGTGACTTGTGGCGCTCTATGAGGGGAGGCCTATGTCCAGCAGTAGACGTCCTCCGGCTGATGATGATGAAATCATTTCGCTTAAATTTAGATTAGGTCAGCCAATTTAAAAATAAAACTATAAAATGTTAAAAGAGTTAAAAGTGTAAAGCCAAAGCGCATAATTTAAATAACAGTACTATACTTGGTTTTTCAATACAGAATCCTTTTTATTTGGGTTATTACAACAATAGTGGTGATTCTAATGTTCACAAACTGAACTTATTTTCGATGCATGCTATATTTTTTAAATGAAACAAAAACAAACGAGATCTAACATTTTAAACATGTCAGAAATGTCCGAACATGTCACATTATTCAACGCACATACCAAGTCATTATTTACGTCAATTAGTAAATTTGATGACCAGATAAGATTTTTTAATTTAAATCGATTACAGTGGTACTATTAAATTATGCGCTTCGGCTTTATTCGTCAAGCTTAGCAAATCCAAATGTATTTTACATATATCTGTATAGAGTTGTTATTACACATAATAAATCATTTCGCTTAAATTTACATTAGGTCAGCCAAGTTAAAAACAAAAGTATGAAGTGTAAAAAGTGTAAAGTCGAAACGCATAATTTAAATAGTGGTACCTACTATACTTAGTTTTTTACTACAAAATCTTTTTAATTTGGTTATTACAACAATGGTGGTGATCCTAATGTTCACAAACTAAACTTATTTAAGATGCATGCTATCTTTGTCAAGTAAAACAAAAACAAAAGAGATGAAACATTTTAGACATGTCAGATTAGCCCAGACATGTCAAATTGTGTTATCTTTAATCAACGTTCCGCATGCAGTACAAGTACAAAATAATCTGACAGCTCTTAAAGTGTTTTGTATCTTTCTATTGCTTTCGTTGAAAGAAGATAGCGATAACTTAAAATTACTTTTGTAAGAGCGCATCAAATTACCACCAATGTTCTTTGAGTTTGAACTTTAGTAGTACATAATCAATTTATTTGAGAATGCCGCTATTGTCGATCATTCAATCGTGATTTTAATTGAAATCTTAAGAACTGGGCTATCTTAGGCCTTACTCAAAGTAAAAATTAAAATTGATATGAAATACACATAGTCTAATTTCCACCAAAATGTGGCGCTACCCTTAGCTTTTGATATCACGCTAAACACAGCAAATAAATCAAAGTAACGAACCGATTTGTTTTGTGGTGGAGGCACAGGTATTTATCACTCTTATCACGCCATTTCATTTTCCCTGCTTTACCTACTCGAATATATCGAATTATGTGTTGTCAAACCAGCGAAATGTCTCTGGCTTATCTTATATATAACATTCTTATGTCATAATGTTAGTTACCGTACTCCTCCGAAATAGCTTTACCGATTTTGACCAAATTTTATATTCATGTTCAGTAGGTCTGAGAATCGTTTGATATATAAAATTCTTGTGTCACAATGTTAGTTACCGTACTCCTTCGAAACGCCTTTACCGATTATGACTAAATTTTTTATGCATGTTCAGTAGCTCTGAAAATCGGCTACTATCTTTTTTTCATACCACTAAATGATAAGTGTGATTCACCCAATTTTTTTTAATAAAATCACTTTAAAAACATAACACAACAACTTCTGCCGAGTCAGTTAGTTTATATATATTAAAATTATTATAAAACGCCTCTTTGGTTGGGAATATTGTACGTGCCTCATACTAGCGTTCACTGGGCTTAGAGTGCTAATCTCGTCTGAAAAAATTTGTCAAGTAACGAAATGCTATAATGGCCGGATTGACACATTACAATAGTGATGTGAATAACAATTTACTATGAAATAGCCAAATACATGTCAAATAAGTTTTCGTTTTTATAACTAGTATGAAAAGTAATACTAAAGTAAATATGAAAGTAAGTCATTAAAATTTTTGACTTTAAGGAAAACATAAAAGTATTCTTATGAAATACAAACGTTAAACATAGCTTGTTGCTGGTAAAACATATTATATATATTCTGGGATCAGGTGATCTACGGGGCTATTCAGTATTTTTTAGTGATGATCACTGGGTTAAATGTTCATCAAATAGCTGTCAAATGACGTCTTTTGTATTTGCTATCTCTATTGTATTTCTGTTGGTCACTGGAGATAGCAAATATGAAACACGTCATTTAACAGCTATTTGATGTACATTTTACCCAGTGATCATCACTAATAAGATACGGAATCAGCACCCTAAAATCGAAACGAAATTATTTTTTTTTATGTGATAGGTCACAAAAAAAACAAGCATACGGCTTTTCTGAAGGTAAGATACAACTGTAGCTTATGTCTAATATTGGTGTAAAAAGTGCGTCGCTCTCCTGTGGCCTAGAAACCTATTGTTCAAGTCTACCAGCTACACAACCCCCGATCGGAACATGATAGAGTCATTGTGGAATAGGCAAGGTAGTGTATCCTTGGCAAGTTGCAGAACAGCACTCTACCACAAGGTGGTCTTGTTGGTGATGACATTAAACTTTGCTGTTTACATAATTTATTTGCAGAATAAATGTGTTGTGTTGTTACAAAACAATTAAAGCATACCAACATATTCTACCACATTGTAGTGTGCAAACATTTTATTAAATTATTTTTATACAGGGTAATTTAGAAAGGACCGGTCAAATTTTATTTTAGAGGGTATAGGCCGAAATGGTAATGCATTTTAAATATTATTGCAAATTTGCAATATTTACTTTTTAAAGAGTCATTTAAAACAGTCCGCAAAAATGCTTTACTTATTATCACGCTACGTCGTACCTAGAACAAGTCATGACGTCACCAGCCTGCGATTGTGACTGCGATTGGTGGGAACTAGTTTGGTGCTGTGTTTACGTTGTGTTGTATTATGTGAGTGTTGTATTTTGTGACGCGGGGATCAAATACAGCATTTCATCATATTTGTTTCTCATCAAGTTGAAAGATACAGATTTTTCCCCGTGTTGGTCCGGGCTCCTTTGCAGAATAGACCATCTGCCTTTCTGCCAGGCAGCACGTAAAATGCCAGCATAGGCCTACCATCACTAACAACGACATCTGACTAGGTGGTAGAGTTTTGCAGCGACTCACCCGGATTACCTATTCCTGCCGACATAACCTAATGACGTGTTCCGGTTTGGAGGGTAAGGTAGCCTGTGAACTTACTTTTGCTCGAGGACTTAACATCCTGGCCTCAGGTTGGCAACGCACCATTACCACCTTTGGTGTCTCTAGGCGGCGTAAATTTCTTAGTGTCCGGAAATCCGTCTGCTTGTTTGCTTTCCAATACCATCAAAAAAAAGAAATAATTGACCGATTTCGATGCGGGTTTTTGTTAATAAACTGACGTGACAGAGATATCGTCTGTGTATTTTAAGAGTTCCTATGGCCACCTTTCACAATCATGTTAAAGATGTTGGTCCGGACTCCTTTGTAGAATAGACCATGCCTTCGCCTTTTACGAGCTGCCTTCCTTGCCAGGCAGCTCGTAAAAGGCGAGCTTACCATCAATAACACCGTGACATCCGACTAGGTGGTAGAGTTTGGCAGCGACTCGCATGGATTTGTACCACCGTCTTACCTATTCCTGCCGCCATAATTTCATGACGTGTTACGGTTTGGAGGGTAAGGTAGCCTGTAAACTTAATTTTGCTCGAGGCCTTACATCCTGGCCTCAGGTTGGCAACGCACCATTACCAACTTTGGTGTCTCTAATCGACGAGAATTTCTTACCATCAGGAAATCCGTCTGCTTGTTTGCCTTCCACTATCATAAAAAAAGAAACAAAAGAAAAGGTATTTCCTAGGTAATTAGCTTCATACTTTTTTATAATTTTGTTTACCCTAAAAAAATATTTTTAAAATTGATGTTTGCTTTTAAATAGGTATACCAAAAATAGTGTTACTTTTAAATCATTTAAGTATGTTTAAAACAAACTACCAAAGCAATTTAAACATAGGTTTTCTTTAAATTAAAGAAGGCAGAAGCACAACCCGCGACTAGCCGAAGATACTAAGTCCACCAATGTGATAGGTTGCAATCCTATCGCCAACCGGGCACATTCTTCATATTATTTTGCGCTTTTATAAAAAGTAAATGGAAACTTTTCTATAACATTTGTTACATGATAAATTAAAAGTGTCAATGAATCTATCGCTCTCCAGAGGGCTGTGAAAAACGACGCGACACGGTTGACACATGGCCACGGACAGCCGCGTTGTTGTCCGGTTTTTCAACGGAAATATATTTTTATTTTAGAACTAGCTTTTATCCGTGACTTCGACGTTAAAGTGATTTTTCGTTGTAAATATCCTCCACATTAATTCAGCCACTTCTCTACTAAGGGGATTAAATTTTTTTGTATGAAGCCTGACTTAGAGCCCGACCGCCATTTTGTGTTCTTTTCAAAATGGCGGCGCACGATAATTCCCACAAATGTATATATCTTATATAAACAAAAAAATGTTAAGATCAACATATCCTAAAGTGTCCACATTTGTAGGAATTATCATGGGCCACCATTTTGAAAAAAAGAACACAAAATGGCGGCGGTTGACTAAGCCACAAAGGTTCAAACCCCTTTGGTGTAAGTTGGTTTAAAACTTATTACGTAACGAAAAATTTAACAATCCTCATTTCAGATTATATACACAGTTACAATATGTACCAATCAGTGTTTTTATTTAATAGTTAAGGCGTTTTGGAATGATTTCGAAAACGGGTATATTCAGATAATTAAAAACATGAAATCACTCTTGGTAGTTTTTTTCGTTACTGTCAACATATTAATCCCACAGACCTTTTTTCATTTATCCTTATAAACGCCTTTAAATTTACATCAAAAAGTATCGTCACGCCTATACAACAGAAAAGGTAGGCAAAGGTACAACCAGGATACACACGACTAGTCAAAAACACTAATTCCCACAATGTGATGGGTGAAAAACCTATTCGAACCGGACACTTATCTAATCTTGGGCAACGTTATTGTGATAAGAATATTGAAATTAATTATTTTCAACACGGGGATCTTCGATCCTAGGACCTCAAGAAGTCCAACGCCGGACCACTAGACATTAGAAGCTATATAACAAATATAAATTTACATTTCATAATATAAACAGCCTCATAATATAGTAAGTCAGTAAGTATGTAAACAAGTGACTAAGTAAGTAAATAAGGAAGGAAGAAAGCAAGTAGGTAAGTTGATAGGTAAAGTAAGTCTAAGGTTCTGAACAAGAAAATGATTAATTGAGTAAGTAAGTAGGTAGGTATAAAAGTAAGATAAATATACTCATCTACCTACCTACCTACTTTCTTATTTAGATATTTACTCAATTACTTACCTCCTAACTCACTTATGTCCTTGCTTGCTTACTTATTTACTTACTTAGCTCAAGTTTGGCACTACTATTACCATTGAATGTATAGGGGCCATAAATATCGGATCAGAAATAATTTTTGTTCATTTGTTACGAAAATAGATGGCATAAAAATATCACATCAATATTAATATTTTCATACATTCATACGATTTGGCGAAATATGTAAGAAGTAAAACTTTTTATATCTTCAAAGTATTCGTATTCGTTATAAAGTAACATAAAAGTAAAATTTTCCGCCGTAGTCAACAAACTTTGATTGAATATTCGGATAGAGCCACTTTGTATCCTATCAATGGGCAAAGACTCACGTGTCTCATAAGTTTCTTTTAACGAATTTACTTTTGATATGTTTCATTCATTGGAAAAGAATTTATATTGAAAACGAAAGATATGTTGAAGAATTTGTGTCTTATATTTTTATGTGTGGAACAATATTATGTAATGGAATTGCCTCTGTCGTGTAACGGTCGGACTTGGCTTCTTGAGGTCCCAGGTTCGATCAACAGTCAGGCAACAAAAAAATAGATATGTGTATTTCAGTTTTCTATTAAAAATAACGTTGTCCGAAATTGGATATGTGCCCGGTGGCAATAGGCTTAGCACCTATCACACTGTGGGACTTATTGTCTTCGGCTAGTCGTGGGTGCCCAGGTTGTGCCTCACCCTACTCTTTCGGGGATGTAGGCGTAAAGATACTTCTACTTCACTTTTACATAACTCGTAAGAGATAAGTGTCGCTTTTGTATTACTACCACCGTAACCATTACGCAAAATCTTACCACCTAATAAGGATTTATGAGGACAAATCTGTGTTTATACCATCAATATAGTAGAATTTATACTTTTTAACGTCGGCAATCGGTGGAATTCTATTATGTACACACGTTTTTGAGGTAAATGCTTATACTTTTCACCGAACACTTTATTTACCAACCGGTTTCGCTTTTTACAGCATCGTCAGGGCTTTTTAATTTAACCAAATAAGTAGTGAACGTTAAATTAAAACAGATTTATTTATCTTTAGTTATAAAATCCTGATGATATTGCAAAAAGTGAAACCGGTTGGATATAGGGTAACATAAAGTGGATAAGTACAAGTGTTTACCTCAAAAAAGTGTGTACATCATTATAGTTATATTGTATTATAATTATGGTTCTGCCATTGCAATTAAATGAATAAACGAATGAT
Source organism: Calephelis nemesis (assembly GCA_002245505.1). NCBI lineage: Eukaryota > Metazoa > Arthropoda > Insecta > Lepidoptera > Riodinidae > Calephelis > Calephelis nemesis. Next base: position 70,735 of record NJDD01002478.1, read on the forward strand.
CCAAACTGTGGTGTTTCAAGTAAGGTAGTTAGTAAGGTTACGCAAGAGGCTTAGCAATAAATCTTCAGGTTGGCAGTGTATCATTACCACTGTATCTTCACGCCCATATCCCCGACGAGGTAGGCAGAGGCACAACCAGGGCACCCACGACTAGCCGAAGACACTAAGTCCCACAATGTGATAAGTGGCAAGCCTATCGCCAACCGGGCACATTTCCAATCCCGAGCAACATTTTTTTAACGAGATAAGAGATAAGAGATTACCACTGTAATTAGTTATAACATTTGTATAGGCTACGTGTGTTTCTTTCTCACTTCCAATTTTCTTAAAAAACATTTCATCTCTGGTGTATCTCATTTTAACATATTATAATTTACATTATCGCCTTTGTGGTCTAGCGGTCTAAGTATTGGACTTGACTTTAGGAGGTCTCGGTTTCAAATCCCGGGTCGAGCAACAAACAGAAAATGTGGCATTTCCAATTATCTAATAAAAAATCTTGCTCGGGATTGGATATGTGCCCGGTTAGCGATTGTGCCTATGCCTACCCCTTCGGGGACATGGAGGTACTTACTTATTTACACTAACATAAATTTGAAAATAAAATCCATACTTTTTAGCGTCGGCATTTAGGATTCCACGGAATATTAATTCTATAGAGGCGTGAAAATACTTTTTTTGCTTAATATTTACGATTAGTCAGACTTAAAGAAATCACTCTGCTCAATTTTTATTTTTCACTTTTATTGCTATTTAAGCATGGTTAACATTTAATTCGTATTATTTTTTTTAGTTATTAATTTATTTTCTTCATTTATTTCGACATACCCCAGGACAGGTACACACCTGAAACATTTATGGTGTCTATGGGTCACGGGTTGTTTCTTCCCGCTAAAAGTGCCATTTGTATGTTCGCTTATACATAAAATCATAATAATTTTATCAATACTGAGGTCTAGCGGCCCGGCATCGGAATTTACTGCTTGAGGTCGCGGGAGTTCAATGTCCGGGTTGGGCAATCAAAAGCCAAATAAAAAAACGTTGCCCAGAATTGGATATGTGCCCTTGTGGCAATAGGCTTGTTACTTATCACATTGTGGTCTTAGTGTCATCGGCTAGTCGTGGGTGCCCTGGTTGTGCCTCTACCTACATTTTTAGAAAATGATGCTGAAGATGTTTCTTTTACTGAATAGGCACAGAGTATTCACTGCCGAGTTTCTAGATTATTTGTATCCTCCTAGATTCTTTTACATTTATTACTCTGTTTTTTTGGATAAAATCTCATTTCAGAATGTTACTATTTTAATCTAAAATACATTAAAAATTAGATTTCAACGAAACTGCTAAAAAGAAACCATAGATAGGTACTGAAAACATACAATAGCTACACTACGTGCAAAATGTACGGAAAATACTTATAAACTAAAACACTTTTACTATCCCAATATTTTGGACGTAGCTTCGGTGTATAAAATATTCACATGATGTTTTACTACTGTAGTCATTACTCTGATCCCTCAGGTCAAGTAAAACAGTACCGTGTAGTTTAAGTGAACATTACGAAAAAAGAAAAAATGAAATGAAGCATTACTTTTATTTTATTGTCAAAAATGTCATAGACCCTTCAAATATATTGATAATAATAAAAGATCACAGATAGCGTAAACACTTTATTATATATGTTGATAAATTAAAATGGCGTTTTTATCAAAAAGATAATTGATAATAAAACCGTCATAATGTCTGAACATTAATTTTTAAAAATTTGTTTTGAATTTTTTTTTTATGTTATAGGAAGGCGAATAAGCAGACGGATTTTCTGATGGTAAGAAATTAACGCCGCCTAGAGACACCAAAGATGGTAATGGTGCGTTGCCAACCTGAGGTCAGGATGCTACGCCTGGAGCAAAAGTAAGTTTACCGGCTAGCTTACCCTCCGAACCGGAACACGTCATGACGTTATGGCGGCAGGAATAGGTAAGGCGGTGGTACCAATCCGGGCGAGTCGCTGCGAAACTCTACCACCTAGTCAGATGTCACGGTGTTAGTGATGATAAGCCTATGCTTGCCTTTTACGAGCTGCCTGACAAGAAAGGCAGATGGTCTATTCTGCAAAAGAGCCCGGACCAACACGGGGAAGGAGCCCGGACCAACACGGGGAAATAACTTATAAATAAAATTAGTATGGTCGATTTTAGACCACTGGACGACTACTATTCACTAAAGAAGCAAGGCATTTCCAGGCTAATGTTAACAGCATATTCTTTACATCATAGGTGTAGGTTCAGGAGATCTGTCTGTTAGTTTGCCTATTTGTGATATATAAAGAAGTAAAATACAAACAAAATTGTGTAATAAGGAAGTTAATGGAAAATATGTCAAAATAAAACACATAAATGTTGTAAGAAACAAGTTTTTTGCTTGAACTTTCAACTTGCAATCACTGAATTTCTTTAAATTATTACTTCTATCGTAAATTTTCCCGTTGATGTTTATTCAATCCTTTTCTACACGAAATCCTTGTTTTAATTAACACCCAGGAAGATATAAATGCAACGGTTTTATATTTTAACGAACATAAAAAAGAGGAGGTTGTTTTTCACTCTATTTATGTATTTTTTCATTACGTAAGTCAAACGAGATCTTCGTCATTTGTGAACCGATTTAAAAAATCCATTTGAAAGAGCGTTCTTTCAAAACAGTTTTTGTGTAAACAATTGATGTGTCGACTCTGTGGTCTAGCAGTCCGTTGCTGGAATTGACTTCACTAGGTCCTGGTTTCGATCCCCAAAACAAAAAGGAAATGTGTTAACTACATTGTCCAACACTCCTGAAGATATATTTTTAATTGATCGACGGAATATTAAAATAAAGTCGGTTCTTTCAATCATACCAACTAATTATGTAGAAATCGTTCTATATCGACAGATATAGATCAAGTAGCCTTGTTTGACGATTAGCTTGCGGCCCTGCTAGTGGTAAAAACTGATATTACACGATATAAATAACGAATTATAAATAATTATTACTTAAATTTATATAACTAAATAATAATCGTGGGTACCCTGGTTCTGCCTCTGCCTACTCCTTCGGGTATATGGGCGTGAAGATACTTACTTACTACAAATAACGAAAATAATGTGTAAATCTATAAAAAATCGCTAAATTTTACCACCAACTCTCGATTATGATATTATATCTATGTATCTTTGTTCTTGTAAATAACGGACGGTATACAAGTTTTTTAAACAATCAGATTTTGTGCAAAGCGAATCAACCGAAGGAAAAGCCTTAACCAAATAAGATTTTTATGTCACAAAAATAAAAAATGTGAATTCCGGATCATCGTAAAAGTTTATAGCGAGACCGAAACACGCTTTATATTTCGCACTTAAACCTGATAAAGCTGTTTTACAGGACTTGGTATTTCAGCTCCAATATTATTTTGTTTCACAAAACCTGCTTTACCGGACGTAACTTTATAAATTCTTGTTTGCTTACAATGTATATTGAGTAAACTTGAAATTCTGGATTTATTTTTGAAGGAACAAAAGGAATTTACGTCTAAGTGTTCCTTGAATTATGAACGAGTGAATATCAGTATACACGTTCCGTTTTAACATGAAATTGGTTTGTCCGACCTACAGTCTGTCAAATATAGTATTATAGCAAAAGGCAGCGAACAAGCTTACAGACACATCGCTATCCTGTATCCGAAGTGCGTGATAGTATTTCATTGAATCAGGCGTCACTTTGCGGAAATCCATTATAACAGATGTAAAATAAGCCTTGTTGGCGAAGGACGTAACAAGTGGTTTTGTTTCCCGCATTCGGACTCTATTTTTGATCTGGTCGCGGAAGTGGGAGGTGGGAACTTAAGGTGGGAGGTGGGTAGGGTTGTCACATGTAAAGAACGTGACAATTGATATTGTTTCCGAACTCTTCCTTTATTCGTGTTGTGATCACACGTGGTGGAAACGTCAGTTAGGCTTGTCATAATTCGCGTCGTTTGGAGGATTATTACCCACAACAGTTTTTTTTTATATTATAGGAAGGCAAACAAGCAGACGGATTTCCTGATGGTAAGAAATTCACGCTGCCTAGAAACACCAAAGATGGTAATGGTGAGTTTCCAACCTGAGGTCAGGATGTTAGGCCTCGATCAAAAGTAAGTTACCGGCTTCCTTACCAACCGAACCGGAACACGTTATGACGTTATGGCGGCAGGAATAGGTAAGGCGGTGGTACCAATCCGGGCGAGTCGCTGCGAAATTCTACCACCTAGTCAGATGTCACGGTGTTAGTGATGATAAGCCTATGCTCGCCTTTTACGAGCTGCCTGGCAAGAAAGGTAGATGGTCTATTCTGCGTAGGCGCCCGAACCAACACGGGGAAGTTAAACTGTTTACGCGGAATTAGCAATAAAGGCTTATTTTACATCTGTGTGACAGTAGTACGAGTCTACCAGGTACCCTACCCTCCGGACTGGAACATGACAGAGTTGTTATGTTGGCAGGAATAGGCAGCTGGTGGATTCGTGGATTCCAATCCGGAAAAATTGTTGCACTCTACCCGTCAGTTGTTTTTTTTTTTTTAATTTTTTTTGGAGGCCTTAGTTTACTCATGGTGACTATGCCATCCTCGTTGTAAACAAAATATGATCAGCCGTGTCTCTCAGCTCTTGATGAAAGACACCGCAGAGCATACCTGTACAGGGACTTGGCTTGATCCGATATCGGCGAGCTGAGGACTGTATTTATAATCCCAATGTTTAAAGAATCGAAATCTACCCACGCTGACTTCGAAATGGTACAGTGAGCTCACATTCAAACAATAAGTGAATTAGATCTACCCTATATTACTACTAGAATAATTACCAACACCTCTATCGCCTCTGTGGTCTAGCGGTTCAGTCGTTGGACTTGCAACTGCATGAGGTCCTGGGTTCGAATCCCGGGTCGGGCAACGAAAAGAAAATTGGTTTTTTCCAATTTTCTAATTAAAAAAAAAAGAAGTTGCTCGGGATTGGATATGTGCCCGGTTGTTGATAGGCTTGCCACCTATCACATTGTGGGACTTAGTGTCTTCGGCTAGTCGTGGGTGCCCTGGTTGTGCCTCTGCCTACCTCTTCGGGGATATGGGCGTGAAGATACTTTCTTTTTTTTTTAACAACACTAGAATCGATGGAACCAATA
>NJDD01002478.1:85124-128548 GCA_002245505.1 Calephelis nemesis
GGGGGGGGGGACATTTTACCACGTCAGTTTTGAAAAAAGTGATACTTGAAACATCAGTAAAATTTTGAAGATAAATCATTGCTACCCCACAGTTTTTGATTTGTTATTTTTGTTTAAGATCGATTATAAGTATTAGGAACACCACAAAATTAATTATAACTTTTCCATTTTTGTGTCAAAATCTTAATGCGGACAACAGAATACATTTAGTAAACAAGTTTTTACAGTTTTTACTCTTATAGTTCTCTTAAAAAGTTGCTGTGACATACGAATGGACAAACAGATATGACGAATCTATAAGGAATCTGTTTTTTGGCCTTTGGTTACTGAACCATAAAAACGAATTCTTAAAAAATAAAATTAAAAAAATAAATAAAAAAATGACGCGATTTTAGGTTAGCTAACCAATTATGTAACAATTATTAGGCAACTTATATTTTTATGCCTAGAAACGGCGTTTCTTTGCATAAAAAAATCAACGTCATTAAAGCTGATAATGCTAGTATATTAATAGTTACTGTAGTTAAAAATAAATGTTGTGTATAATATTATTAATAGTTACAGCTTGAAGAGGTGGTTACATTTACCTGTAGCCTACTATTCTACCTAAAGCTTCGGATTAGTATTTGTAGAAGCTCCTAAAAAACACAACAGCTAGTTTCAGTTAATGCAAAACTAAAAAGCGCTTGCGAAGTAGGTAACAAAATTCATTTTAAGGTATTTTCGAGGATACTCGCAGGGAAGTGAGGGAGCGTAGCACACTCTGCTTATGCCGTATATCAAAAAGTGTGGTGGGTTTTGGAATATCTTAAATAAATTGTACTATTACCATTATTAATTAAAAAAACACCAACCTGGTTACCACCTTTGTGATGACAATGATAAGCATCAACGGCCCCTGCTGGATTTATCGGTGTTACAACCGAGTCCAAACACAGTAAAGGATTGCCCAAGTTTACTAACTAAATAAAGTAACACATAAATTACATTTTCAATTATTCATAATTAATTAAAAATATAAATGTGGCGGGCAATCCTTTCGCCATATAGTAAAATAACAAATAAACTAATAAAGTACCAGATAAAAAATATGAAATATTATAAAAAAGTATCTTTACGCTAGTACCTATCCTCGTTGTGATTGAGAGAGGCACTATCAAGGCCCTACGACTTTGCCGACGACACTAAGCCTATCGCCAACTGAACACATATATAATCCCGGGTAAAGTTGGTTTTATAGGGAAATTTAAAAAATACGTTTGCTTCTTTTGCCCGAGCCTAGGATCGAATCTGGGACCTCGTAAGTTAGGTCCAGCTCCGGACTGCTAGACGACAAATATTATTATCTGGTACATATTTTAAGGTAAAGTGGAACAAGTTTGCGAAAAATTTAAAATAATGAATAATCAATGTAAAAATCATACGAAACAATTTAACAAACAATTAACAAATAAAATTTAAAGCTACTGCCTACTACTTTAAAAAATCTTATAAATATTATAGTCTGTTAAATAAACACCTAGACCATCGTGTCGATCACGTGAGCGCATTGACCTTGAAAATCGAACTCAAAAATCTGTTATTTTTATATTTAACGGAGTTAGGAAAAAAAATTAATTTACTGACGTTATTTTGCTTCCGATTTTGTATGTCCAGCAGTGGACGTACGAATGTTGATAATTAAATAAAAACAAAACACTTACAGATCCATATAAAATAACTTTATCCGGGACTTCTAAATCTGGATACACATTCTGCAAGAACCACTCGAATGATTTGCAATGTAATTGCTTTCGTAGGTTCTTTTGTTTCGTGACGTCACCAAAATCTTCTATTTGGTAACCGATTCTCTGATGATAATATTTAGCATAATCATCCAACCATACCTATAAAATCATTAAAAAAATCTTCAAGTTTTTTACTTGCTTTAAGGCAGGATTTTCGAGCGCTTACTTGAAGGCCACAAAAATCAACCTAGATATTTTCGTTAATTAATAATCTTACCATAGTACAAGTTACGCTTCGACACCGAAGCAAACGCTTCGGTAACAAAGATATACCTTCTTGCGTGAGATTCTAAATAGGTATTATGCTACGGATTGATTATAAATCAAAAAGAATTAATACTAAAGAATATTTTAATATAAATTTTGTAATGATATAAATGATGGCTCTCCCAAGAAAATTCGTTTAGATATTATACGTGACACGTTCCAGTCTCTAAAAAATAAATTGAAGTCATTGTTTGTTTATCTTCGCTCATATTTTTATGTGTAAGTCAGCATCATAGGTGCGTTGGTGTCTTAAGGCTGGGATGCTAGGTCTTTTACATAAGTCTACTTGCTACCATATCACCCAAACTGGGGCATGACAGCGACATTATAGCATGGATAGTGGCTTCCTACCCGAGCAAGTTACTGTACAGCACTCTACCACCAGTGTACTTATTGCTGATGACCTGCCAAAGAAAATCACGAGAAGTAAAAAAAAATAACAATACCTCAGCTAATCGTAACAGATTCCTCTTCAATGAGCCATCTCCAGTAAAATAAGGTGACGTTTTTCTAAAAATGTGTCCAACATGTGAACACGGTACTATTTCGCAAGAACCTCCACACATCCAGGCTTTGAAAGACAGCTCCAAGTTCTCAGCACCCCACGTGTTGAAACCTTCATGGCAATATAGTTGTTATTGCTAGATTTTTTTCTCTAGTTGGTAGATGGGCTGTTAATAAGGTTACTCAAAAGAATTTTTGCTTTTCGTCGACGGCACTTTTTCAACAACAACTTTTTCAAAACTGTCTAACATTAGAAGTAACATTTATACTTTTCCATAATACACCTTATGTTACCCAAAGTCTAACTAGTTTACTTTTTAACATTAATATAAGGGCTTTAGAAATAAAGAACAATAAATCTATTTCATTGCAAAATTCAGTAGGTAGATGTAATTACATTAAGTTTTAAAGAAAGTGCATTGTGGAAGAGTATAACAATTATATTTTAATATTATCTGAATGCGTAAGTATATAAATATAGTTTTTTTGTTGTGTGTCCTTAACATTTACAGATTATCGTTTACATATTTCTTTTGGAAGATCTAGGGTTGTAGATTTTGTTTTCTGAAAATGTGTTTCGGTGATTCTTGTCCAAACTTTCTTTTATAGGGATATAGAGGCGAAAGTTAGAAATGAAACTTTCATAGATTACATATGTCCGTCTGTCTATCTATCCACATGTGATTACTATTATAACAAAACTATTCCTACGATACTTAGATAAAATTTGATAAGCGGTTATTTTCTTAAAACGGCTTCTCCATATTTATGCTAAAATAAATAAAAATTAAGGGACGATTATTACGATTTTTTTTCATCAAATCTACATAATATTATGAAGTTTATCTTTTAAAGGTGTTTAAAATAATATTAAGGTTTTCAAATGGTAAAATGCTTACATCTTAAAAAATAGAAAAAAAACTAGGGTGGCTGTAGACCTTATAACATACTTCTAACGAAATTTTGTTTGGAAGAATGTTTGTGCAGTTTTTGAGAAATATTTTTTTTTCCGTAAACCGCAAACATAGCTTTGTCTATACTTTAGCATTATCTTGTAATATTGTCTTACCATAAAAGTCGTTCTACACAAAATATCTATACAAAAGCCTAACAATATTGCAAACAGTACTCATACTATACTTTGCCTTCATCGTAATAGCCGATTTTCTTAAAAAAATCTGTTTGTATCGCAAATAAGCCTCCAGCAATCACTGGAGTTTGGACAGGATTTTCCATTCTTCTTATGATTCTTGCTTTTGGTATGGGTTCCCAAACATATACCAGTTCCCAATTGAAACCACCTATAAGTAAGTTTGCCATGTCTTGAGCTCTGTACTCGAATGTGTCTTCATCAATATCGTCGATTACTGGAGTGGCTATAACAGTAGAGTTTGACGCAATACGGTCCAGTAACGGCTTCATCCAACCTAAAAATAAATAGCTTTAAAATTCGAACTACTAGGTGGTAGAGCTTCGCAGCGAGTTGCCCAGATTGGTACCACCGCCCTACCTGTTTCTGCCACCATAACGTCCAATGTTTGTCGTTGACGTATTCCGGTTTGGTGAGTAAGGTAACCGGTAAACTTAATTTTGCCTAACATCCCGGCCTCAGGTTGGCAACGCACCATTACCACCTTTTGTTTCTCTAGGCGGCGTTAATTACTTACTTTCAGGAAATCTGTCTGCTTGTTTGCCTTACATTAATAAAAAAAGTGAGTGATAGTTATAGTTAGAAATAAAGTTATTCAAGTTTTAATTTTTTTTTTAAATTTTAAAACGTAATATGATATAAATCTAAATAAAAAACCTAAAAAACTGAAAACTATTTGAGAAATCATTCAGTATATTTTGAGTTTATCGACAGACAAACAGACGCCGACCGGAAATTTAGTTTTATATTAAGAACTGATTATTTATTTATTTATTTATTTTAATCTTTATTGTACACCATATTTCTATATGTTATACAAAAGGCGAGCTTAATGCGCTAACATTCTCTACCAGCCAACCTTTGGACCAACAGAAAAACAACAATGCAGGTGCTTGAAACAAATGATGACAACTATAATACAACCACAGTGCGTAAATCTACTAATATAATGTGCGTAATCTACTTATGTGCCTGTTAGAAGTAATTTACGAGTGTGTTTCTTAAATGAGAACTTTGATTGGGATTGTCTTATGTGAGGAGGAAGTTCATTCCAGAGACGGGAGGCTAGTATACTAAATGAATTAGAAAGGAAGTTGGTGCGATGCGACGGTATGGAAAGGGTACGTGAATTAGACGATCTTAATTGGTAAAATTAAGGGTAAAGTTTTACATAACTACCTTAAACTTTTAACTCACCTACCGTACATTCGCAGTGACTGTCCAAAAAGATTACCACGGGAGCTGTAACATGTTTGGCGCCTAAAATACGAGCTCTTATCAGCCCCTCTCGGCGTTCAGCACGTATCAGACTAACTTTAGGTAGCTTGGTTATATATTCCCCAAGGCGACCTTTAAGGTGATCTACAATGTTTGATAACACTAAGCGTTACAAAATTATGTTCTTATTATGTCTGTATGAAGCTCAGACTCTTCCTTTGTATAAAGGTAAAAATGTAATGGGTTTTTACTTGATTGCAAGAAAGGGCTATACTTTCCAAACTTTTGTTGTCTACGTTCAGTTTGTGATATACGAGTATTTTCCTATTGTTATGTACTAGCTTACCCGGAGACGTCGTTCTACTATTTCAATTTTTCTTAATGTGATTTTAATAAAAAAAATTAGGGTGACTTATCCTTATCACTTTAAAAATAGATAGTAGCCGAATATCAGACCTACTGAATATGCAAATAAAATTAGGTGAAAATCGGTATAGCCATTTCGGAGGAGTACGGTTACTAACATTGTGACAGGAGAATTTTATATTTGTATGTACAGTGTTAGATGTGTTGGAGAGAAGAGAGATTGCAAACGAGCATCGTCCTCCTCCTCTTGATGGTCAGATTTAACCGTAGCCTACAAGTACCATAAACAGGTAAGTTGCTATCCTGTGGTCGGGGTGCAAGACCAGCAACTACCCTATTCTCCGGACCGAAGCATGACGCTGTCATTATTCTAGCAGGAATAGAGGCGGTGGATCTCTACCTGTGCAAGTTGCTTCTCAGCTTTCTGCACACACTAATTTCTATAAACAATAAGAACTTACTCATAGACGAAAAGTCATCAATAAGAATTATTTCTTTCAATAAATGTGACGGTGAGCGATTTATCACTGAATGAATGGTTCTGAGAAGTGTAGACCAGGCTTCATTGTAAAATACTATCACAACTGATGCTCTAGGCAGTGGCTGTTTAAATGATCGAATGCATCTGAAAATAAAAAAAACTTATGGATTTAAGACCATTGTCCGAACGCAGTATTTCTAAATAGTGTCTATACTTCTTATCATCGGCGACTATTTGAATTCTATTCTAAACACAACTTATTATTGTCACTTTTCTATGATACTGGAAGACAAACAAACTGACGGATTTCCTGATGGTAAGAAATTCACGCTGCCTAGAGGCATCAAAGGTAGTAATGGTGCGTTGCCAACCTGAAGCGGGGATGTTAGGCCTCGAGCAAAAGTAAGTTTATAGGCTACCTTACCTTCCAAACCGGAACACGTCATGCCATTATGGCGGCAGGAATAGGTAAGGCGGTGGTACCAATCCGGGTCAATCGCTGCAAAACTCTACCACCTAGACAGATAACACGATGTTAGTGACCGAACCGGATGTTTTTTTCTGCCACCAAAAAGTCAGTGCTTGCCGTTGTTAGGTTCTATGCTTGAAAACAGGGTTAGCACTGCATCAGGAACATCTATGATGTCTGAAGATGACGGTTTGTCTTTTATCAGGAAACCCATTTACTCACAGAGTATCTTCACTGCTTGCTCGTTTTTCTCCAAGTAGCATTAACAAACAAATTTAATCTAACTCGCATATAAATTCCATAACCAATATTATTAAAAAAACTTCTTTCAATTTTCGCTAACGCAGCAAAATATAAAATTTGCGAAGAGTTAAATTCAAAATCCATTCAGAAGTCTCGGTCTATAATTACGTCGGCCGAGATGAAATTTGTGAAGAGAAATTCCTGCTGCCGCTGGGAGACAAAGCCCTGAAGCCAGAACTGACGAATTAGATTCTACTGCATTTTGAAATTTCTACTGTTTGTGGTTGTCTCATTATAGGATTATTGCATTAGAATTCGTTATTTGTATTGAAGAGCTCTTCGTATGAAATTGTTGAAGAGCTGTGTAATCCATACCTAATGTTAATAACTTAAACGCAAAAATGCTGCATATAATTATTAAGCGCATTAAACAAAACTGACTTCAATTGTTATTAAAATGTTGGGATTTGATGATTCTATTTTTGAAAAAAAGCCAATGATTCCAGTTATATACCATATACATATTTTTGATTTCACAACAATTTTGATCATTAGCTTTTATAAGTCTTTAATATTAAAAAAAGATCCGTCCCAAAAAAGGTAATCACGTGATATTTTCTCTCTGTGGAATAGTGATAAAAAACAAAAATCTTTTCCAAATTTTGTTTCTGAAAATTAAAGTTTATAACATAACAAATTTAAAGCATGTACTCTGCCGGCGACGTGACGTCGAACGACACTTCAAGATCGTTCTCATTACGTTGCTCGTAGCGTTAAAATCGTACTAAAATACGAAAAGTCAAGACCGTACTAAAATATTTCAACTAAATTTTTTACCATCTTTTACCCGCAGCTTTGATCGCTTTAATACCCTACGTGTATTACGTTTGATACCTCCAAAAACATGTGTAGAAAGTTTCATGATGATTGATTTAGTAATATGCGTGTAAAAGTGTAAAAAACAAAGTTACATATAATGAATTTCCCATTTTCGTCTGACTTGCCTTGTGTTTCCATGTTTTGTAAAAAGAGATAGGACTTGTTAAGGGATTTTAAAAAAATTACATACCTACAGTGGCTAACACTAGCCAACTGTAGCCTACTGTAGACACTGTCACTATGGTGGCGGTGACATTTTAACCGCCTGGAATACATGATAGAGGTTTCTCACTTATACAGGTCGCACTTATGACAGTCCGACTTATACAGGTGCAGATATCCACTTCATAACTAAGAACATATTGTAATTAACTGCATTGTATAACTCAAATCGTCGGGATAAGCTGAAATTTAGTTATAACATAATTTCCTCATTCTTTGATAGATACGAAATCTTCCTGCCATGTATTCCAAAGAAAGGTCTCACCTCTTATCCCTAACATCAGGTAATGGTCGGTCAATGGCTATTAAATCACCAACAAATTGGTTGTATGAGTGCTCCTGCCAACCTCTTTTAATCAGCATTTTTATTCGGCCAGGTAAGATGGATTTTAACTTCACTGGCTTTCCATAATATCCTAGAACATCAAATTTGGTAGATAATAAAAGATTTTATGCCTTAATTCGCTTAATTTCTAGCTCCTGCAGAGTCTACCTGTTAAGTAGAACTAAGCGTTATTCCTTTCTAAGTTAACTTAGTCTATATTCAAGAAACAAGTCGTTTTACTTACTTTTACTTACTACCGATTACTTACTTACTACTTACTAAGATTACTTTAATCTTACTACGGACGTTCGTTATTGATTGTTAAAGTCTAACATTTCGTGTAATTACGTGCAACTTTGGCAGTCTTAGGCAAACTACTTATGTTATACTAACGGATTACGGATCATTGATTATAGGAATCGAACTTTACATTTTCACCCCGTAGATTACGTAGACTCGGGAGTATGCCACCCTTGAAGCCGATCTTAAAGAAACCATAATGAAGAAGTAATTTTCAAACCCTTAATCTACTTGCGGATATTAAACACAACTAGCTTTTAAGATTCCCTATCAGCTTTTGTATTAATCTGGGCCGATTCTAGCAACCTTCTTCTTCTTCAGCCTCAGTTGAACAAGGCTGCACTCAGCACCGAGTGCTGTACAGCAACTCTAATGCAACTTATACTTCTGCTTTTATTTTAACAGGTTTTCGTGTTCCGGTCTGACAAGTAAGCGGTAGACTAACACGTGACGCATCTATATCATCGACGATACCTTTAAGCCATAGTTGATCACCTACCATTAAGGGATCCTTGTGCTTGCACACTATCTTATCATATGGATTATTTTAGTATCTCGAAACTCTAAAGAGCCGACTTCACTTCCATTACCATGTTATCTCGATACTTAAACAATTAAGCTACTGCGCTAATTTTTTTCATATAATTAAACTACAAAAAATTGACTTTAATTTTTTAATTACCACGACTCGACTCTAATTACCTCTGTGGCCTAACGGTCCGGGTGTTGGACTTGACTGCATGAGGTCTCGGGTTCGAATCCCGGGTCGGAAAGAAAATTTGATTTTTCCAATTTTCTAATAAAAAAAATGTTGGTCGGGATTGGAAATGTGCCCGGTTGGCGATAGGCTTGCCACAGGCTATCACATTGTGGGACTTAGTTTCTTCGGCTAGTCGTGGGTGCCCTGGTTGTGCCTCTACCTACCTCTCCGTGATGTTATTTTTTTGATTCGATAATTAATCCTCGATAGTTCCACATAAATTTGATCAAACCTTTTATTGTAGTTTTGATATATACATACAACTTTAAGTGTAACTCAAAAATCACTTGAAATGACTTAGCGATCACTTCGGGATCATGAAAAACCGTTCCAAAAAATAGTCATCAGAATTGCATCATTATTTGCCGAGTCATTGCTCAACAGACATGCAAAGAAAAAGACGCATTAATAACTTCCGCCGGTTTAGAGTTTGGTTACTAAAACATTCTCATTTTATTTTTACAAATAAGACGAGCGAAAGATGTTTTTCAAGTACTGCAAAGTAGATTCTAAGGCTCCATTTCGAATTGCTTTTCATTTGCTTGCAATAGCTTGCACTTTAAATATTTGCATTTACTTCTCCTAATTGGCGAAGAAAACTTGACACAAATATCTGCATCTCATTTACAATGTAAACTTTAACAACCTTACCTGGAGGATTATTTCTGTCTTCTAAAGCAATTAGTTTGTATGATAAGCTCGACTTTGTTGCTGCTATAAGCTCCCATGCTAAAATAACAAAATTTATATTAATATTATAAGAACGAAAGTCTTTCTGTCTATTGCTGTTTTACGGCTAAAAAATTTGATATGCGTACAGTTAAGGGGCCATATACGCTAAAATACGTCAGAAGTTTACTGTTTTTTTCATACAAAGCAATCATGGATCTTGCTCACAAAAATACACAAGATTTACATGAATATGCTTTACTAGACTAGTGTTTCCAAAACACGATTCATTTTACTTTGCTCGATAGAATAAATTCAAAAAGTTAACCCTTTTTTGAAAGCTTTTGCTTTCTGTCTACTTTAATTGTGAAAATATCGACACCAGATTTAACGTAAACATAGATAAGTACTGTACCTAAAAGATAAGTGTTTCAGTTTTTATACTTTTTTCAAATTACTTTTATAGTGTCAAAAATAGTGATTTGTCGCTCAAGACGTTTACTTTAGAGCGCCATTGTTCATAGTAATCATGGAACGGGGGAGCGCGGTGATTGGCTCTTCTAGCTGACTGAGTATGGGGCCTTAAAGATCTGAGTTCTAACAAAGGCTAATTTTTTTCCAAAAATCAACTTCACAATACATTAATAAGAAATGTTAGTTTAGCAAGCAAAATCTATAAATAATATGTTTAAGTTTGATGTATCACTTTAAATTGATATTCCGTTTTGTACCTGAAGATGGTCGTCTAGTCGTGGGTGCCCTGGTTGTGCCTCTGCCTACCTCTTCGGGGATATGGGCGTGAAGATACTTTTACCTGAATATGGTTAGCAGTTTGGTATGCACATTAGGCTTAACACTTCTGTAACAGAACAGTTTGGCCACGGTTGTGTCCAACTATTGAAAAAACTTTGTCCGTATTTGGTGTCTTATAAAAAATGTACTTCTACTTATTTTAAGATTTCGTACCGAACACACGTATTTCATTTTTTCTCTGGGTTCAAAGTTGATCACATTAAATATGAACAAATAAAATAATGATATTTTATGTTATAACTTTGTCTAATTATGTGTGTCTATCAGTCTGTGGCATCATACCGTTTGAACGGATTGTTGTTTATAAACTGACGAATTAGAGTCGATTTTTAATTATATTTCAACGGGGGTACATTGTTATTTTTTTTGTAAAAATAAGTTCAAATTTACTTATGAAACCATTACTTATAAAAACCAACCTTTGAAATTACCAGACTCGTGTATTTTACGCTCAAATTTCTTCAAACTTTCTTCGTATGATTTAAAATTTTCCAGCAAGTCATCACATTCCCTATAAATAAAAAATAAAGATATCGAAAGTAAAAATGAAAATACTGTTAGAATTTTAAAATATAGCTCCATTGGCAATATCAATTATACCGACTACCGATTCACCAAATGAAGATAATAGACACAAAAGAAAACATCCATTCAAGTCAGACTGTATTTCATTGAACTACTTCCAGTCGGAGTCTTATTCTTGCAGTCACAATAAGACTATTCTTACGTCATATTTTATTTATATTAAGAGCTTGCTTCTTGTTATAAAAGATATTACTTTATTTAAGACTAGCCGACCCGGCTAATTTCGTATCGCTTGACATTCACAACTACTAATAGTTTGTATGAACAAACTTAAACTTAAAGTGTTGTTTTCCTACTTTCCCTGCAATTTTGGTCCATTCGTTCAGCCGTGATGAAATGAACACGGGAAATGGGGATTTATTTTATATATGCATATTAGCCAACCCGCCGAACTTGGCGAACCACATCGCTTGACGTGCAATAACTGTTTATAAAGATTAAAGCATTGTTTTCCCATTTTCTCAGTTATTTTCCCGGTTTCTCTTTTCACTAGAAACTTCTTTTGATCATACCTAATACTTTAAAATTATAATTAAGATAAATAATACATCTGTTAAGCAATACAAAAATTAAAAATTAAGATATAAAAATTATATGTATTTAAACATTTATATATTATAGTTGTTTTTTATGACTTTTTACACATGCTTAAAACAGTAACTTTGCGCGGTTAGTGTTGGGAACGAAATAATATCCCTTAAAAGATATCTGAAATGCTGACCTATCAGCTATATTCAACATTTGGTAAAAATCGGTTCTGCAGCTTTTTCGTCATAGATATTCATTATATCATTACCTAAGTGCGGGCACAATTTTGGGATACTAAAATGGAAATTTTATATTATATGTTCTTAGGTATTAGTAGTTATAATAAGTAAATATGGATATTATTGATTCATATTCAAATAATATTTTAATTAATGTGTGTACCAGAATAGTTCTCTCAATTTATCAACACATTTAGGAAATTGTAAACTTTACTCTTTCCCACCATTATTATCTCACAACAGATCATTCGTACTAATCAATATGTCTTTCGTGTAGATTTAGTTCAACTCTAAAGGTTATTATAATACATGATGATATGAAATATTTCATTTGCGAGAAATAATTGTTACAATGTTACAAAAATACAAAAATATTATCATATTCTAACACATGTTGGTGCACAAAAATATTTTAATTTAATAATGATAATATATTCTGTAATTACATTTATTTTTACTTTTTATCTATATAAATTATTTGCATTTATCGCATGTTTAATTTTTTGTTATTATTTTTTTCAAAGGTAATCAAATTTAGCCCTTTACACGGTATTCTACCACCACATCCGAATCTAGCCAGTCAGGAGTAGAAATGGCAAAACAAACTGCCCACCATTGAACTGAAAAGGGTCTCTTGCAAAGAAAGCAAAACTTGCAAGCTTTTTTGGAAAACTGCAAAACTAGAATTTGATATCTGATAACTTTCAGATAGTGCGAACGAGCGAGCGAGAGTATGGAAGCTGTTGTTGTATGGAAGCGACAGTTGAGTATGTCAGAAAAAACATGACAGTAGGATAAATGCGTTTGTAATGAGATCGATACGGAAAATCTGTGGTGTTACGCTAATTGACCGCATTCGTAACAGTGATATCCAAAAAATAGATTTATGCTGTATGTAGAATCAGGCTGATTTTTGTACATGATTTAGTCTGATTTATAAAGAACTCATTAAAGTGATTATAAATTGCTTGGGAATATACTAAGTTGTTAAATTTAATTTGTTCAATCTTAAGTTTAGACATTCTATTTTGAAATGAACTTTAAGGACCGCCTCGTTGTTCGAGTGGCTAGCGTACACGCCTAACTACACCGACCACTCGCGAGGATCGGTTTCGATTCCCGACGGGGGCAGGCATTTGTGTAGTGAACATTTAGATGTCTGCATTTCCGGGTCTGGGTGTTTATTAAGCTTATTGTGGTATCTATTGAAGTATTTCTATGTATTTGTATCGTTGACTAACACCCATAATACAAGCATATAATTTGCTTACTTTGGGGTTAGTTTCAATTCGTGTAACTTGTTCAGGGATATTTATCATTTTAATTACATCCCATGAAGCTTTGCATTTATTACAAGATTGTTCAATATATTTTAACGATGCCTATTTCTGAGATTCTAGAATACATTTTGTAATACCTTTTTATAACGCATATAATTTATTTTATTTCCATTTTTGTTATATTGGGAATGACGATATTTTTAAATATAATTACCGTTTTATTATACACCTTTTTAAAAGACCCTTCGAAAGCTTTGTTTTATATTGGCTTGTTTGAAACCTTAATTCGAATTTTCAGAAAAAACACAATTCATAAAATAAAGTTAAGGTATCATGGAATTCATTAAAAGCATCTTCACAATTATCTATACTAAAAAAAAACACTCAAACTTAAAGATGATGGAAGGATGTAGGTGGAGAGACAGATTTACATTCCACGATGAGATTGCTGGAATATTATCCGACGGTGGTGTCAAGAGTCTGTGAAACTGGCGTGTTTGTATGAAAAGGGTAATGAATGTGAAGGGAGTCAGACTCTCGGGAGGCACTCGATACTCCCTGCCAACCCCGGAAGGGACTTAACGTGAAGATATGTATGTATGTGTATGTAGGGTAAACTAATTGTGTCTGTGATTGTTTATAATATAATATCTTTAAAATTAAAATTAACAAATAAAACAACATTTACCCGACCTTCATGCAGATTAACTCAGAAATACAAAATACAATTCATACCAGAGCAGGAGCGAGCTTTCTGATGAAGGATTTAAATGGCAAATAACATTTGCATTAGTAATAACTTTGTGTTCTGAGTCCGCTTGTAACTGTGGTTGTAGTTGTGGTGAATACTCTTCAAGTAACGATCCTCATTTTAGCTAGTCTTGATACTTGACTATACTAGACTATAAGTGCTTAAGTGCTGTCGTGTCATGAAAATAAACTGTAACCAAAAAAATTTTAGTTTTCAAAAAATAATGTTAAGTTATTTTCAGGAAATTAGCCATATTTTTTAAAAATCCCATGGATAGAGGCAAATTTATCACATATGATGCTAATAACGTTTGAAATTATACTTCTTTTAATAAAGCAGATCCTTGCTTTTTAACCAACTCTAATAAAGGAAGAGATTCTCAATTTAAGTGTAGTTTTTTATTTTTATTTTTGCGTGCTTATTATGGGATTACTCCATCAAAGTCCATTCGATTTTGATAATTATTTATTGAAAAAACAGGTAATAATTTTGAGGTGTTCCAAAACTAATTGTATCCTGATCCGACTGTTAGTTTATAAGTTATACTTAACACTTTCAGGGACAGAACGGCGATTTTCGTGATTTACTAAAATCGCAATATGACACAACGCCCATTTACGCTAAAATATTTTTCAATTTATTTGCTAGTACGGACATAAGCGTGAAATTTTCTTAGAGCCTGTATGAAGTACTGTGTTTACTGTCACAACGTAATCGATTTCATTCGTGTACTGTCACATCAAACGATTTTTTAGCTACAAATGTGTTGCGCACACACACAGTGTAAATGCTTGCATAGTGATCGTATTGTGACACCACGAAGATAGCTGATGCGCGTCTATAGCGATGCGATCGGACATTAGAGCAGTGTCACAGTAGGAGGCGATGGCTAGCGGCTGCACAATTTCACCACGCGACATTTGTGGTTAGTATTTGATTCTTGTTTTCTTGGTTTTTTGAAGTAAAATAATACCATGCCAATTATTAACAAAATGTTTCTTAGATAATTGAATCTATTTTATGATGAAATTAAAATATTTTAGTACGTCCTAACCTATATTTATTTATGTAAGTATATAACTATAACTATGTAGTTTACTGTACGTTGTATAACTAATGAAAGCTTGTTATGTTGCTTCTGGTCTGGCCACTTGTTGCAATAGGTATTTTACTTATTAATTTACTAGAAAGAAAAGGTCACGCCAAAACGAGAACTCCAAGACCTTATTTTAAGAAGAAGAGACAGGTGCCAGCCATGATCCGTTCTCTGACGTTGAAGGTGAATATGACTCCGACAAAAGACAGTGACGAAATCATTTTCGACACGCGTGTCCGGCACCGACTGAATATACCCGATCAGATGTCTGTCAGGAAGTGAGGAATCTAGTCAAGAATCTGTAGAAAACTCAGATAATGATGACGGGACAGAAAATAATAATGTTGACGAGTGTTATGTAAGCAGCGACCGAGAAAGATGTTAGGGCTAGATCGGCCGATGGTAGATGGCTAGATGGTACAAAAAAGTTCTTTTCCACCTTTTGGACACGGCTGTTTGGAATTCTTTTTACTTTTGCAAAAACTAAGTGAAGAAAGACACAAAATACGAGTTTCAAAAGTACAGAAAAGAATGCACGTCTATTTGCACTGAAGTACCAAGACGTAGGTGTCATTTCTTAACTATTCTTTTAATTAATTTTGGATACATCCCGACACTACGTCTGTTTACGTCTCACGTACTAAGACGTACTGTCAAATCCACAATATGAGCAGCAATTATATACGACAGTACGCTTATTTACGGTCACATATCAAGGCGTAGTGTCACATAAGCGTTGTGTCTGATGTAGTCATATTGGCAGTACGCCTACGTACAGAGACGTACTGTCATGATAGCTGTTATAGAATCTTGAACTACGTGACACAACAGTTATGGACGTGGTTTCAATTTGTATGGAAAAAAGTAGTGCCACATTTGGTACTTGATCCCAATGAGTAGTGTCCTTGAAAATGTTAATGTTGCATACTTTTTTTGTTGACGACCTCTTCAATGATGATTATGAAAAGATTGTTAATAAAATTGATGTGTTGATGTTTCGAAAAAAGAATCATCAAATCGCGTCTACGACCCAATGAAATATCTTAAGTCGGTTTTCTCAGTTTTACTGCGTTTACTTATTAGAAAATAATATTATAGTGAACAGTGGTCAGTTTATATAGTGCTTTAAATATTTTTTTTTTAAATCTGCATAATGTGAAAAACGTTATCACATGATTGCAGAATATTGACCGCCTCGTTGGTCGAGTGGCTAACGTACACGCTTAACTACATCGACCAAAACACGAGGCTCGGGTTCGATTCCCGACGGGGCAGGCATTTGTGTGATGAACATTTAGATGTCTGCATTTCCGGGTCTGGGTGTTTATTAAATATATTCTGGTATCTATTTAAGTATTTCTATGTATTAGTATCGTTGACTAACACCCATAACACAAGCATATAATTTGCTTACTTTGGGGTTAGATTCAATTCGTGTGAGTTGTCCAGTGATATTTATTTATTTATTATTTATTTATTATTATTTATCTACCTTATAATGATGATTAGGATGGATATATTTTGCAGTGTTTAATTAATCTTAAGAAATATATAAAAAAATAGGAAAAAAAATACAAGACCAATGAGTTTTTCGCTGGACCTTCCCAGTGACGGCGATTTCCGATCCGACGGGTAAATTTAAGTAGGTACCTACTATAATATAGACGCGAGACACGTGCCCTGGTATAGTTTACGTGAAAAAAATGATTTTGAAATTGAGTGAATTTCAATTTCAATGTTTTTCAATACTTTTGAAAGTTAATCGGTTTTCATACCTACTTATGTAAACTAATACAAGAAACATATTTTTTGTGTAATGACAAAACACAATATTCATTCTAGATAACATCTATTGTCATGAAACGACAGAGCGCTCAAAGAAAAATGTATATATGTGTATGTAAAAATGTATGTGTGTATACATGAAAAGTAGTTAAAGATATATCAAATAAGCCCAAACACGACAATACAAAATTACGAATTGTAGAAATTTCCGTGAACCTTTGCCTCCGTCATTATCTTAGCATCATTAAACTTAAGAGTGCCGCCCAAAAACCAGACCAATTATTTGAGGACACTCAAAAGGGATTTTCGGCGTAGGTGCCGACCTACCTTTGCTTGGTGTAGGTTAAATGTAGGTTCGAATCTTTCTCCCCACCCAAGGGTCCGAGCCTTGGCGTGCCGGGGGGGAGCGGGCAACAATCGGACCAAGGAGGCCGTTCCTTAGTTTCCGGTACCTGGTGGGGTTTTAGTCGTATGAGTCTGATAAGTGGCGGGTGTCAATGATGGATTTTCCCACTACAAAAAAGGTAAGAATCTTTTACTTTGATGTTTCGTTGATGTAATCGCTATTTTCTAGGTTAAATGTTAACTCAGATCATAGAAATAGAAATACCTATATAAAGAAGTGCAACAATGTTATATAGCAAATTTAGTTATATAAATACCATTGGAATCAACATATAACTTAACAACATCTCTTTGTCTCTTTTTAACAAATGTTGATATTATGTACGCCAAAATAAATAACGACAATTTTGGCGTCGATTTAAATTGACGTCATGACAGTTGTCAGGCTTGCCAAGAATCCATATTTAGTGTTCAATTTTTATAGTGAGGTATACTATTATAATTGTCGATATTTTATTTTACGTTCCCAGAAAAGAATATTTGGACAAGATAAAAATGTATACCATTGCCACTGAAAATATCAATCATGGTCTATCGTTACAAGAATTATTTCAAGTGCTCACTTTTAAGTAAGGAAAGTGGTTTGAATATGATCTGATCACATTTTTTTTAATGATAATGAATATTGTAATAAAAATAAAGAATTAACTTATGTAAAAGTAAACATATTTGCACATCACAATGTAAAAAAAAAATGCTGGTGAAAAGTGAAAAAATGTTATTTCTTTTTTTATAATTGCATTTCCCTAATTTATAAGCCAACTGAGTAGCTATACATTAGTAGCAATCTCAATCGAGAGGTAAATAATAATTCATATCTATATTAATAGATCATGTATCGATATCGAAATACTAACTTTTCTGACGCAAACTTTGTTTTGTACTGTTGCCTGCGGCTTTGCCAGCATGATAATATTATTTAGATAATATGTTTCTTTAAAGTGTCTAAAACAATTACTATACCAAATTTTGTCGAAATCAAAAATTGGTATTTTACGTAATAAGTGTGCGGACAAGCACATGGCGATGATAAAATAAAACCGTGATCTATAGACGCAATAAATATTATAGTGAATACTTTGACAATGACCTAATAAAAGAACTGGGATATTGCTGATTGATCATACTTTTTAAAAGTTGACTGTATTGTGTTTTATTATATTTGGAGTTTGCCTCAAGCACATCAAAATGTGTGCGATAGTGTGGGTTTATCGTTGGAAACATAACTATCGTAAAAATTGGTTTGCCGGGGTTTATTGAAAATTTTTGATTTTAAGATTATGTATCGATAACGATATTTTTTGGACAGCCTTAGTAATGTCAAATGGCAGCCATATTTAGTAGCCAGCGGCAGGCTTTTTTGGTAACTATTTCACGTCCATATACTTAGAGGTCAATGACTCAGATACATTAAACCGCTCTAAAAATGTTGTCTACCAAAAATATAAGTCGGTCGACCTGTTAATGATTTACAAATTGCTTGTAGTAACTACATATAAATAGAATATAATAAAATTACTCGTTATGTTAGACCAAATACATAAATATAAATACATTGAAAATAGAGTTTTTTTATGATAATGGAAGACAAACAAGCATACGGATTTCCTGATGGTAAGAAGTTCATACCGCTAAAGAGACACGAAAGGTAGTAATGGTGCGTTTCCAACCTGAGGACGTTATGTTAGGCCTCGATCAAAAAAAAAGTTTACCGGCTACCTTACCCTCCAAACCGGAACACGTCATGACGTTATGGCGACAGAAAATGGGTAAGTCGGTAATACCAATCGGGGTGAGTCGCTGCGAAACTCTACCACCTAGTCAGATGTCACGGTGTTAGTGATATTAAGCCAATGCTAGCCTTTTACGAGCTACCTGGCAGGAAAGTAGATGGTCTATTCTATAAAAGAGCCCGGACCAACACGGTGATAACGGTATATATATGTACTGCACAGGAATTAAGTGCCAATAATAGTAAAAAAAAACAATTTACTTTCGGATTTATTTAACAAACAGACAAAAATATGACATTAGCAGAAATTTGTTGTGATATTTTATTCAAATAGGAAATCATGTTTCCCCAATGTCAATTTCCAAAATGTTATTAGCAATCATGTTATTAGTATAAATAAAAAATCAGTCTTCTCTTTCTTGTCTATTTTTCTAAATCGTGTTAAAGTGTCAAAATAAATGACCTACAATTCTTCTTAACCTGTTTTGTTTGTCTTTGTTTACAATCTCTCTGATTTGTGAAGCCTCATTTCATCTTTCAATTTTTTGAAGATCAACCAATTGTTTAATAATTCTAGATTGGAAATTTATGTATAAGAACGTTTTTAAGTCGATCTTAAGCAAATAAAGTAATTAATTATATTACAACGAAAAACATTGACTAAAAATTCTATAAAAAATTCTACCTAATCAAGAAATTGCCCTTTTCGTTTTAACTGCATCCACCGCAATTTGTTTTAACGATACTATTGCAAAGTAAATCTTAGAAGGCCATCCTTTTTGTCCCCTTCACGACGATGACACAGCATAAGTATTTTTCCATTACAATCACCAATAGCACTTTAAACTGTTAGATATAAAGTTCAATTTCCAATGGAATCAACTTTGTGGACAACAAAAGGGTTAAATTTTGGTAATGAACGCTAAGTACTTTTTTCTGAAGGGTTAAAGTTTATGCGGCATTTAATTAAAATGAGACGTTTTTGGTAAAAAATCTCAAAATTTCAAGTTAATATTAAGTTTAATTTATAGACAAGAAATCTGATTAAACTTCGTATTTTAGTCATAATTACTTTATTCATTTTCTGATTAGTAAATTGATTAACTTGTAACCCTCGACGAATATAAGTGTTTGCGTGCGGATTTTTTTAAGCTGACGTGACAGAAACAGAAAAGATGCTTTGGATTCTTCTTAGCCACATTACGGATAGGTTTTGTAGATTTGCTGAAATTTTTATATTTTACGTTTTTACATTTTCAGTTCATTAAAATTATTAATATTTCTTTAATTTTTATAGAAAAATTAAAAGGTTGGTTAAGTGTGATTGGCGATAGGCCTGCCACGTATCATATTAATGAGACTCAATGTATTTAGCTAGTCATGGATGCCCTGATTGTGACTCTGCCTACCTCTTCGGGGATGTTGAGGTAAAGATACTTTACTTTAGTTCGTTAAAAAAATATTCATTTCAACCGCATTTCATTTATTTCACTTGTTATTTTCTTTTCCGAGTACATTCTCAAAATATGTAACAACTTAAATCATCTATATATAAATAATAATAATAATAATAATATCTCTGGACAAATCACACAAATTGAACCTAACCCCAAAGTAAGCAAATTATATGCTTGTGTTATGGGTGTTAGTCAACGATACTATTACATAGAAATACTTAAATATATACCAGAATAAATTTAATAAACACCCAGATCCAGAAATACAGACATCTAAATGTTCATCACACAAATGCCTGCCCCCGTCGGGAATCGAACCCGAGCCTCGCGGTTGGTCGATGTAGTTAGGCGAGTAGGCTAGCCACTCGACCAGCGAGGCGGTCAAGTTAAATAAACTCGAGTTATTTGCACTTTTTATAACTAAAGAACGGCAGAACCGATTTGGTTGAAAATTAAAATGGAAGGTAGCTTAGAACCAGGAGACAGATATAGGATAATTTTTATCCCGTTGGTCTATGAAGAAACTGGGAAAAGCGACATTTTAATGTTGCCCATATAAACTGACCAGGAGCAGCTACTAACTACTAATTACTAGTTTCTGACAAAACAATTCAATTACCTCACGTGTCATAATGGCAATGCAGATACAAGTTAAATCTGAAACAAAAGTTTGAAATTTAGTGGGAGGATTAAAAGTCTGTAGAAATGTCATGGACAAACTAATCTGACAGCGCTAAGCATATGATTGAAAGGTGTATCAAAATTACCACCATTACCATTTAAAACAACACCAAGGAAGGATGCTTTAAGTAGTTTTTTAAGTCTTTATTTAGAGATTTTTTCAGACAGAGAAAATGGTAATCTTATAACTCTCATTCTAACAACTTAACTTATCATTTATTATATAGGCATTCTGATACAATCCTGTACAATGTTCTACTTGCGCCCGATGCGGGGTGTACTGAAACACTACTAATCATACCTATCTCTTTATTATTTTTATTATAAAAGGCTAAAAATTGTTCCCTTTTAGCTGCATTACAACGCACTCCACCAAAATATGTTGCACGTTTTCCTTTTTATCACATAATACACAATTTGGTGAGATTTTCTTTCCCAGTAGTTAAATTTCATTTTATGATAGAATTCTCTCATCACATCTAGTTTAACCCACATGGCGCCTCTGAACCTGATTGGCTACAGTGAAACAATTGAAGGTAGTTGTAATATTTTTTACTTATTGCTGTTATTACTCCTCGTTATGGTAGCCAGGTCGAACAGTGCGTTAAAATAATTACAGTTTTTATCGATATATTTTGGGAATTTGTGTCTGTGAGGATTTTAACATCGTGCTGTACCTGCGTATAGAGGTAAGTACACAACAAAAATGTTTTAAAATTTAGCGTAATAAAAAGGTTAAATTTCATACACTGTTTTCATAGTCCAAAGACTTATTTTCAAATGATATACTAAATAACTGTTTTATTTCATATATTTATATTGTAATTGAGCATGGAAACGTACTGTACCTAATTGAGTACAGCGGCCGAATCCATATAATAATTATTTGTATTTTGATGGTCATTACAGTAGGTTTGAAGAAGCATTTAACGCAGTTTTACAATATAGTGACGGTTATTGAGAATACGATTTTGCTGCTATACCGCCAGCATCCAGAGTTGTCACAGATGAGAAAGAAGGTGAGAAGAGAGGTTTGTACAATAGCGTCAAATTATTAGTATCTTCACGCCCATATCCCCGCAGAGGTAGGCAGAGGCACAACCAGGGCACCCACGACTAGCCGAAGATACTAAGTCCCATAATGGGATAGGTGGCAAGCCTATCGCCAAATGATGACACCGTTGAACCTATAGGAACTGTAAAGCGTTGGTGCCTTGTGCGACGTAAAAAAAGTTGATGTCGACGTACCTAAACTATTTCGAACATACAATAGAAATACGGGCGTTGTGGATAGGTTTGATCAATCAGTATCACTTTACAGGTTCAGGATTTACGGAAAGAAGTGGTGGTGTTTTTTTTTACCTATATACTTGACATGGTTATTGTTAATGCCTGGCGTCTGCCTGCAATAAGTCATAGTGATAGCGTGGATCAGGTACACTTTTGAAATTCCAGTGCAAGGTTTTATTTACGCCAGAAAACTCAACATAACGCTAGACTTTCTTCTTCTTTTGTAACAGGATTGCCTCAAGATGGTGTAAGACACTATGTCCAGAAGATTGAAAAACCATTACGAAGTGTTGCCTGGCATTCAATAGCATGTAGCAATGTAAAAATGTCTAAAAACATTGTACGTACAAAAAAATTGTTCTGAATTTTTCCCACATATAACGCCACTGTACTCAATTGAGTACACCCCTTTAAAATGAGCCCAAATTGTAATTATTGAGATTTTAGTTGATTTATTATTTCTTTTATGTCTAATTAGTAATAAAAATAAACATTTGGTATTAATACATTTTTTCGTCTTATTTTGGCGATTAATGGGTTAACAATGCTTGAAAGATTTGTATGAATGTTGAAGTAGGTCATAAGTTTTGTAAAACGTTAAATGTCTTCGTAGCAAAGGATTATTTAAAACGAGACTCTGTAAAGTTTGGTTATTACTTTGAAATTTCAGCAGCTTAATACTGACAAGAATGAACATAGTTATTCAAGTGTTTGTAACTGTATAGTATACATCTAGGATCAATTTTTTTAAGCGTATGGATATGGAATATCAAACAATTGTTTAAATCACTTCATATTATTAAACAAAATCGTGTTTTGCTGACTGTCAATGTAAGTAGCTAAGTATCTTCACGTACATATCCCCGAAGAGGTAGGCAGAGGCACAACCAGGGCACCCACGACTAGCCGAAAACACTAAGTCCCACAATGTGATAGCTAGCAAGCCTATCTCCAACTGTAAACATATTGAATCCAGAGAAACGTTTATTTTAATTAGAAAATTGGAAAAACCATATTTTCTTTTTGTTGCCCGACCCGGGAATCGAACTCGAACTCTCGTGAAGTCAAGTCCGATAACTGAACCGCTAGACCACAGAGGCGAATGTATACTTAATTACGGAATGGATTTCGATGCGATTTTTCAAATAGATAGAGTGAGTTAAGAGGAAGATTTATAATATGCATTATACCGTAGAAGTTGGTTCAGCCGTGCGGATCTGGGACGAGGTGGTAGTAGAATTACAAAATGTTTTTGACGCAACTGTAACACGTAAATATAAACATTATATTTAGTATAAAAGTAACACGCTGTTCTTGGAGTTGAAATATTTATTTTTTACCTGTTTAATAATACTTATAAAGATAAGAAGGTTTTAATATACGTAGAAAAACGGAAGTACGAAATTACTTGCGATTATCTTAAACTTTAAGTAAAATATTTCTCCATCGCATGACAATACAAATTTAAAGTCAAAAAAATCTCAACTCAAAATGAATATCGTTTTGAAACGTTTTTGATAATCTACGTCCATTTGAAGTTTTATTTTATTCAAATTAAAAGCTCCTAAAATTAAAAATTAGGTTAAAAGTTTTAAGTCATTGTTATGATGCGTTGTAATATTTTTAATCTGAATTTTTTACCTTTGTTTGATTGTTTAAAATGTAGTCACTTTTTAATTAATTAAGGTATGAATCAGTGATAAAGACGTTAACGTACCACTTTTGAGTGCCTCGTAATACGGATGTTTTTTTTTTATGAAATTGGAAGGCAATCAAGCAGACGGATTTCCTGATGGTAAGAAA
The DNA here is from genome assembly GCA_002245505.1 of Calephelis nemesis. Taxonomy (NCBI): domain Eukaryota; kingdom Metazoa; phylum Arthropoda; class Insecta; order Lepidoptera; family Riodinidae; genus Calephelis; species Calephelis nemesis. The sequence continues at coordinate 109,210 of NJDD01002478.1, forward strand.
TTCCCGTCACCTAGAGACACCAAAGATGGTAAAGCAAAAGTAAGTTTACCGGCTACCTTACCCTGCGAACTGGAACACGTCATTACATTATGGCGGCAGGAATGATAGTATAATAGTGAAAGGAGCCCGGACCAACACAGGGTAATATATTATATTTATCATCAGCATTGCAACCTTTTCTACGGCCAATATTAGTAACCTATCAACAGATAGAGAAAGGTCCACTAGAGATTTATTGCTAAGATACTTTTGTTAATTATGAAAAATAGCAATGGTTGCCTAGTTTCTGATATAAAATAGCACTATGTTTTAAGTAAGTAAGTAAGTAAAAATTTTCAAGTACATTTTCCCGAAAAGGTAGACAAAGGAAAAACCAGGGCACCCAAGACTAGCCGAAAGCATTAAGTCTCACAATATGATAGGTGCAATCCCGAGCAACATATTTTTTAGTAGAAAATTGGAAAAACCACATTTTCTTTTTATTGCCTACCCCGGAAATCGTTCCTGGGATCTCTTGAAGTCAAGTCCAACACCTGGAACTTTAGACCCCATAGTCGATTCTTTTATATTAGGTCATTAACATTGGCCGCTAGTACATGTAGATACAAATGGTCATAATCTCCCATAATGCTCCCACACTATGTATTGGTACGAGTATGCCTTTGCCTTTTTGCACCTTTATTGATTATACACTAAATCGACTTTTTATTTTGTTGGTATTTTTAGTGAGTAGACTTACATCTAATTCCTAGCTGCCTTACAAAAACTTTTATGAATAGCTTTCTCTTTGTATCCGCATGGATACAAAGAGAAAGCTATTCATAAAAGTTATAAAGCTATTCAGCTATCTATTATGAAAAAAGACATTTTCACGGTGAACCACAACAAAAGGTACTTAAAATAAAATCTACAGCATAATGACGTCACAGATTTAACAAAACAAGCCAGCTGTCGCGAAATGATGATCACAGTTAGCGCAAATAAAGACGTCACTTTGTTGCCATTCACAGCCGCGTCAGCTAACGACCGCTCCATTAATCATACAAAACAGTAGGCCTAGCACGAACACTATCAAATGGTAAAATCGAAAGCGATTTTTGACACTATCGAGACAAAAGAGAGATATAGTGTTATTTATAATCATTGAATTTCATGTACAAATTCAGTGAAATCAGTCAGTTGTTGTGGCATTTTCTATAAATTTGTTCATTTAAAGTGCACAATTGAATGCTCATGAAGAAATTAAAGAATCATGGTGTTTTGGATGCCGCTAAATCAAACTCAATGAGCTTGGGTAAAGATACGTATTATCTTTTGTCCTACGACTTTGACATTAATTAATGATAACTTATACTATTTTAAAATCGAGTATTGACAACTAACAATTTTATCTAACTTGACTTATGGCATAGTGCAAATGTCAGTGCCAAAAATTAAAAAAAAACAGAAGCTGGTTCTCAGCAAAATGGAGATGAGATTGAGAAAACAGAAATTAGTGAATAAGCCGTTGGCGCAGAGAAAAAAATCTGTGTTAAATTGAATATGGTAAATGTGGATAACAGTGAATTTACTAAACACAGATGAGTAAACAGTTGCCAATTCTAGTGTTATAATTTTTATGACTAGACATAACAACTTGCAAATTTATTACTTTAAAATTTAAAAAAGAACAGAAACTGGTTGTCGAGAAAATAGAGACGATATTGATAAAAAAAGATAGAGGATAAGCCATTGGAGGAAAAAAAAGATGTGTGTGAAACTGAATATTACTAATTAAATTATTTTATTATAATTATATAATTATTTAAATTACTAAACACAGATGAGTAAATGGTTGCCAATCCTGGTATTATAATTCATTCGCAGAAAAAGAAATGAAAGTCGATATTTTCACAATTTTTACACATAAAAAAAGAGCAGAATAAACAAATCACCGACATACCGTGAAAAAAAAAAACTCTTCGGTGATTACGTTTTACGCATACTTGATAGAATTATTATATTTTGGTCCTCTTTTTACATAACAATAAAGTTAATATCACGCCCTTTAGACTTAACTATTCGAAAACGCAAATTGTTCATGCTAGAGAGCCGGGCATTGTATATCCTTTGACTTGCAAACTTCACAATTGTGTTTTTACTTAATTACAATTATCTACTGTTGCTATAAAAATATACTGCTATTACTTAAATTACCTTCTATTAATAAAGATTTAACTAGTATTTAACTCACAATCCTTACAACTTCACTGTAAATATATTTTTATGGGATAAAACAGCAAACAAATTTCAGATTACTGTGTAGCAACTGGTTTGGGTAGGGATATATAAAAAAAAATTCACGCCCATATCTCTGAAGAGGTGGACTGAGGTGCTACAAGGAGACCCACGACTAGCCGAAGGTACTAAGTTCCACAATGTGATGTAGCCGAGCTTATCATGAACCGCGCACATACCCGGGTATTTATTATTTTTATTGGAAATTTTTAAATACACATTTTTTGTCTGTTGTTCAAACGGGGATCAAAGTTGAAACCCGGGAACCCTAAAATTTAAATCCGTCGCTGGAATGATAGACCACACAGGCAATGTACTGCCTTATTTATTCCTGTCGCGAAAGTGACACTGATGTTTGGCCCGGGTTCGGTAGCCTTCGGTAGGCTTGCAAAATAGGTCTCTAATACCAGCCGCAGATTAGTGACCTATAACAACTATAGGCTACGGCTATGTCTTATCGTCAAAAGAGCAGAGAGTTTTGTTATTTTTTTTTAAATTATGTGTGTTTCAGTTCATTAAATAGTATATATTTAGTAGTTTAGTTATCTGTACACCAAGTCTACTTATTTCATTTATTACTTTATTTTACGGGTTGGCTGGAAGAAATTTCTTTTATTAGAGATAAGCTCGCCGTTTGCACTTTTTTTTTTGTAATATCAGTTGTGTACAATAAAAAGTTAATAATAATAAGAGCAGTGCATTTATTCGGTCAAGATTTGACCATAATTGTTTCGATTCTTGCGAAATATTTCGAAAAGGAGCCATACAATTGGTAAGCGCATAACTTCCGAACGACTTAACCGATTTTGCTAATTCTTTTTTTGTTGTATTAGTAATTGTCAGAAGAAGGTTCTTACGAAAAGAAAAACCGGGAAAGTTGCAGGGAAAATGGGAAAAACAACATTTTAATTTTTTCCCATACAAACGGAATGGGTGGAACGAAGTTCGCCGGAGCAGCTAGTCTATATTAACAATGAATCGCTAAATGTGTTGGTAAGCGCATAACTTCCAAACGACTGGACCGATTTGGCTAATTCTTTTTGTATTGTGTTAGTTATTAACAGGACAAGGTTCTTATGAAGAGAAAAACTGGGAGAATTGCAGGAAAAATGGGAAAAACAAAACTTTGATTTTTTGCCATACGAACTGAACGGGTGAAACGAAGTTCGCCGGAGCAGCTGGTATATAATACCTTTCTTGTCATTTGCATTCTCTTCAACTAGCGACTGTTCACATTTTTGACAAGACATTAAACTCAAAACTCAAACTCAAATTACTTTTATTTTGTAGGTAAGGCATCTTACTCTTAAAACATGTCAATGTTATTCACCTAAATAAAGTTATCCATACACAATCTACATTACCTATATGACAAAATAAACTTAACAATAGTTATAATTTAAATAGATTATTATTCACATGGTGATAGTATAATAAAATTATAACCATACAGTGGGTACATAAAAATAAAGCTACCGACTTTATATTCATGTACCCAATCCATAAAGTAACATCTAAAAACATTTTGTTTCCCCAAAAAATAGGAATTAATCATATAAAATAGGGCATGTCTTTCTCCTGATTTATGAGCTAAGCAGTTGTGAACCAAACTATGAATTTTTAACGTATTTGTAATATTTATAATAACGTATTTGTAATATTTGTAATATTTATACTTGTACGAATTACGAAATCTATTAAAAAAATAAAAAATGCGGAGCAATGAAACTGCGAAATTCGGCTGCAACTTTGCAACGACCTAGTTGCGAATTGATATTTCCTTTTTAAAAGGAATATCACAAATATCTAATATACCGAAATGTTCATATACATATTTTATATGAACTAACAGCTGGTGGGTGATACATCTTAATTGGCAAATATTTTCAATATTTAGCAAAGAATTATAAAATCGGTATAGCAACACTTTTATCACACGTCACGAGAACTCGTCAAGGGCAAGCATTGTACGTTATGGTGGCAGGAATAGATAAGGCGGTTGTACAAATCCGGGCCAGTCGCTACGAAACTCTACCACCTCCCCGTGTTGATCCGGGCTCCAATGCGGCAAGCATGTGGTAAGCAGATGGTGGAGTTTCCTGATCAACGACATTGTCAAGCTTCGGTTCGGAGGGTAAAATAGCCGGTAGACAGGCACAATTGGCCTAACACCTTGGATGAAACACTTTGGCCGAAATACAGCGATGCACTTAAAACATCTATGGTGTATATATAGGCTATGATTATATCTTATCATTAGGGAAGCCCTTTGCTTGTTCACTGTTTTTTGCCATAACTACATAGTATAAAACAAATTCGCGTTCTCTGTCTTTATGTCCCTTTGTATGCTTAAATCTTTCCAACTACGCGACGGAATTTGATGTGGTCTATTTAAAAGATAAAGTGTTTAAACGTAAAGTATGTCCCCCGTGTTGGTCCGGGCTCCTTTGTAGAATAGACTATCTGCCTTCCTTTGCCAGGCAGTTCGTAAAAGGCGAGCATAGGCTTCCCGTCACTAACACCGTGACATCTGACTAGGTGGTAGAGTTTCGCTGCGACTCGCCCGGATTGCTACCATCGCCTTACCTATTCCTGCCGCCATAACGTCACGACGTGTTCCGGTTCGGAGGGTAAGGTAGCCGGTAAACTTACTTTTGCTCGAGGCCTAACATCCCGGCCTCTGGTTGGCAACGCACCATTACCATCTTTGGTTTCTCTAGGCGGTGGGAATTTCTTACCATCAGGAAATCCGTCTGCTTGTTTGCCTTCCAATGTCATAAAAAAAAAAAGTGAGAGGTTTATATGTATATTTTATACCCGTGCGAAGCCGGGGCGGGCCGCCAGTTAAAAAATAAAAATACTTTGAAGTTTTTATACGTTAAGTCATAAAAACTTCAAAGTAGAAAGTAATCATACTTATTTTGTTGTTCCATTGTTTCTAAAGTGATTTTAAAAGACATAGAGTAAATGGTCTGGAAATTAACCGATTCAGAAACATTACATTGCATTTTGCAAGAAAATTAGCTCTCGAACTCCGTGCTCTCAATTAAAAGCTACTAAGGAAAGAACTTAGGAATTTCACAACGGCAGCCATTAAGTTTTGCACGAAAAATTGAATTTCGTGATTGTTTTCAAGCTTAGCATTTTAGTGTTTAGTCAAATTAAAAACTAAACTATCAAGAAATATATTTGAGTTTGAAATGTACAATATGCTAATATAGGTCCAATTAATTTGATAATATTAACAGTAGGCACTTGACACAACTTCTTTGTATATATTACAGTAATTAAACTTATGATGGTCAACTAAAAGAAGGATAGCAAAATTATATCTAAAAAAAATTTATAGCAATACAAAGGCTTGATGATAATCGTTTTTTTTTTGCAAACTTGTAAATACAATTATTAACAAGTTTGCACAAAAAAAACATTTTTTTTTAAATCAAGAGTCAAGAGATAATAAGTTTATCAATATATCTACAAAGATATCTTATCGTTCTGTTCTAGAAGGCAAATCGAACGTTTTAATCTATCCTGAAGATTATTCTTTTAACCGACTTTAAAAACTTTTTTTTCTTTCTTATGTACTCAGTCAATCGAAGACCGATTTTGAAATTTATTTTTATAAAAGGCAGGTCATGCTTCCTATGTTGTCCCGTAATGGTTGTTTCTAAGTTATACTTAATAACGCCCATAATTTCGTTCATGGCATAATTAATAACTTTAATTATTTTTCTTGCTAGTGCTTTTATCAGGGATGGTAGGTACATCACGAATGCAAAAAGAAAGAAAGTGTGTGCAATAGTGTAAACTTAGCGCTGGGTACACTATTTTATAACGATGTTTTGAGTCACGGTGCTTTGCATTATTCTATGTTTATGTATTTACATCAAAGGAGCGAGAGTTAGGTGTGTCAGGAAAAACAAGAAAATAACTTGGATAACCGCGGTGAAAATGAGAGAGCTATGGAAAATATGAGTGTTACGCTCGCTGACCGTATTCATAACAGTAAGATCTAAGAAAGAATGGGATCGAAAGAAAAGTGCACTATTGGAACATCAATAAAATTTCATTAATTAAAGTGATGAAATAATATAAGTTTTTTTTTACTTTAGTGTCTGTAGGTCACGGTTCTCTCTTATCACCAGGCGAGCCACGTGTTTGTTCCCTATTTTATCACATTAAATAGTGCAAAGAAACTAGTCAAACAACTAAATACTTGTTAACATTTAAACGAAGAGCTTTAATCCCAAACACTAAATTGACTCCAGTCTGGGCATACCATTAAAAACATACCACTTAGTTTGATAGCAACGACGAATATACCTGCGCTCGCCTTTTACTAGATAAATAAAAAATCAAAGTAGCTTCAGAAAAGTTTTTAGTTTACAAGGGAGCAGAACAAATTTGCATTTGAGCTACCTCGTTAGAAAGATCTTACAAAAAGTAGATGCTTCGTAACCAGTTTGACTAGGTTTTTAAATCAAAAATTTTCAAATATGACATTTAAAAAAAAAACTTGAAAAAAATGCTATTGAAGTGAAACCTCTTTATTGACTAATGAAATAAATTTGCTGTCACATTTCTTTGTTACGTTCATTGACTTCTTGCTGCGCTCCACAAAAAACCACTGTATGTTATGGCGGCATTTTATACTGCGTTATTCGTGATTTTCGTTTCGCCATTATATTTTCAAGCTAGCTCACAGCAAGGTCGTAGGCTAGCACCTCAAGCATCTCGCGCAACGCGACATCTTTATTAAAAGGTGATCTAAGGTAAACTTCTTTTTTAAAAAAATGTTATAAATAAGTTTCACTTCTTACACGTGCACAATAGTACTCACACATCTATAAATACAATTTATGCATAAATATGTGTGTTAGTTTCCGCTGTCTTTATCTTTTGCCAATGTTGCGTTAACTTTTACCAAATCTTAAGTTTCCCTTAGCTCTAAGATGATAAAGATTATAATAGAGCACGCTAAAGCTGTAAAAAGTGACTTTAATTACTTCTTTGGGTACGACGTAGCGATTTAATTTTTTTTCGAAATATAGCAGATGGTTTCGAAATGGTCCCACATAATTTATATCAAGTTTTGAGATACTCATATGTATAATATTTATATATAATGCAATATATGCAGTTATAACAATGTATACGTTTTCAATTGTTAGGTATATAAGTTATAGTTTAGGGTAGTTAGGGTAAAAGCAAATCATATTTTTAAAAATTGTTCAAAATTTATAAATTTAGATAATTTTTTCCTACAAATTTAAAATTATTTGCATACCACGATGTGCTAGAATACGTTTAATTATTTTTTTTTGTAGCAACCGCTAACACATATGTTCAGCAAAATAAATTGTTTAATTCAATTTAATTTCATATAACTCAAAAACCGCTAGTCGGATTCGAGTAAAATTAAAGCAGAATCATGACCTGTTTTTCTAAAAAATCAAAATCAGTTGGCTATTGATGAAGTAATCGCTTAACACACAGACGAAAAAAATACAGTTGAACAGACAACCTCCTTTTTGGAGTCGCTCAAAAAACGAATTAATGCTGTAACTAAACCTTTGCTTTGCTTTTGAATATCATAATAATACCGTTATCAGTATAGAAAAATATTAATGGCCAGTCATTTTTATAAATCCGTCACAATTATTTTTTCATACTTAATGATCATTTCTTTTCATTTTAATGAAGTCCAAAAACAAACGAAACGTCACATTCAATTACCAGCTGGCTTTAATAAATCCCACTGAAGAGTGTCGCTGTGACATTTTAATGAAGAAGGTACTTTATCTTTTTTCTTACACAATTTTCATTGCGGTAAAATAATTTTTCAGGGACAAAAAACCTTTTTGAAAGCGACTCCCATTCATTACATGTTCATTATGACATGAAGTTACCATTCTTTTTTCCACCTCGTTAAAAAATTATCTGTCGGAAAATCTAAATGCAGTTATGAGTGTGATTTTATAAAATTCATACTCTGTTGTCATTTAGTGGAATTTTTTTAGATGACACATAAATTTCTACATACATCCATATCTTCACGCCAAGTCCCTTAAAAGGTAGGCAAAGAATATAGAGTGTTAAATCTCATGATCTTGGTAAGTATAAGTACGTATATCTACAAACGGCCGAACCTATTTGGACAAAAATTTATAATTTGTGCACACTCAGTAGGAATGAGAATTTGTTGATAAGGTTGAAGGAACGAAGTTATAAAAAATTAAAAATAGAAATAAAAATAAAATTATAGTATAAAAAATAAAATTATGTTTTCTTGACATTTGAATAATTTTGTTCCACATTTTTTAAATCTCAGTTATGTTTGTTCACAGTATAAATATCTTAATATATATAAATTACGTGTCATGTTGTTTGTCAGCGATTGACTCCTAAACTTAACCGATTTCAATAAAATCTGCACACTGCGTGCAGTTTGATCCAACTTGAAAAATAAGGTGGCTTACGTCCCAATTCATGATATAAAAATACCACCCGAGTGAAGCCAGGACAGGCAGCTAGTGTGTATATATATGTTTTTAAAGAATTTATACCTTACGTCAGAACTTGGTTGAATTTCATACTACTAAATTATGAATGAATGTTTTCAAAAATGTATGTTTTTTTTATAATAAAATGTAACATCTGAAAGAATAGTTTCGGGCAATCTGTATAATTCAGGCGTTCTGTAACATACCTAGGCTGTATATCTTTGAAAACAAACATTTCATTTGAATTTAGCGTTCAAAATAAAAACAAAATTATGAAATGATAACAGATAAAATTTTAAGAGAGATAAATTTTACGAGATAAATGCTCAGACGAAAAAGCTTAGGTATTACAAATATAACAACGTCTGAAGAAGATTGACATACGAGTATAACCATCGCTAATGGAAAGTAGACCCACGGGAACTTATCAACATGGTTGCAGTCAAGGTTAGCAAATAGTATTTGTTAAATACTATTTTTGTGAAAAGCGCGCTGAAATTCTTTCCCCGAATCAAAACACAGACATGCACACGCACACACACACACAAACACACACACACACACACACACACACACACAGAAACGTCTAACTCATAACACTCCTCGTTTTTCATCGGGGGTTTAAAACAACGTATAAATTGTAGACCTAGCACGTTCCTATGTCTGCACCACATGTGGGTCATTTCGAGTTTACTCTCATACTTTTATGCACCACATTTTGGTATCACCACCGTGCAATTTTAATTCAATTTTAAAAAATACACGTATCAATTTCTAAACGTTTTTGTGCTTACACTTATGAACAATGAATTAGGAAAAATAAATGTATCATGTCCGGGAGGACTTTCCCGTGAGGTTGCCAAGACATGAAAATAAGATACCAATTTTTGCAATAATCTTAAAGTAAAATTAAACAAACTAATGAGTTATATTTCTTTATTATACGATATAAATTGACACATAATTAGTAAAAAAGACTTATGACAAGTATTAAATCATGAGAGACAAACGGGTTTCTTGCATTGCGAACATTCAGTATCACTTATTTAGATTGTTCCTACGCTACTGCAGTTGTACTTCTCCTTCTTTTAAAGCTGAATAGCAACCAGTACAACGTTTTCGTTTTCTTCTAGAAATTCTAGAAATTTTTGAAAGGTGATGCCAAGATGGGGACATACCAGTAACGGTCATGGAAGTGGCATCGTAAATAAAATCGCAGGAAACAGAAACCAGATGCACACGAGATTAACTTGAATATTGATTTTTTCAATTCATAATAACGTAAAACAGGTGTTCTTGAAAATTAATTTGACTATAAGATTAGTTATTTATGTTTTCCTTTTGTCAATCTCACTGTCAATATTTCACAAAGTAAACGTCTTAAGCGACAAATCACTATTTTTGACACTATAAAAGTAATTTGAAAAAATAGTCTAAAAATTGAAACATTTATCTTTTAGGTATAGTACTTATCTATGTTTACGTTAAATCTGGTGTCGATATTTTCACAATTGAAGTAGACAATTGGGTTTTGCTTTCAAAACTTTAACTTTTTGATTTTTTCCTATCGAGCAAAGTGAAATGAATCGTGTTTTTAAAACACTAGTCTTATAAAGCATATTCATATTAATCTTGTGTATTTTTGTCACCAAGATCCATGATTGCTTTGTATGAAAAAAACATTAAACTGCTGACGTATTTTAGCGTATATGGCCCCTTAATAAATCGATACTTCGGACGTGTGTGCACCTGTGGGTCATTAAAAAAAGGAAAAACCAATTAACGAGGGGGCTAAATATTATTTTATATGTCATGATATTAACTTTTCTTCACTTATTGTAAAAAAACGTTTTTACGCGTGAAGGGTTACCCTGGCACTTTGTGGTTACACAGAGAACATGCTAGTTTTGGCATTACTGAGAATAGTTATAGTTTTTTCGTAATTATTTAATTTCGTTTAAGTACAGGTTTGCCGTTAATCTATTTAGAAGGCGTTTTGTAAATTTTATTCAGTTTAAGTGCACAAGTGAAGAAGTCCTGACGAAATTGTGTATAGTTTGAGTCCTCGTTGCCGCCAAATCTAACTAAACGACCTTAAGCAAGGAAGCCTCCGCTTTACTCAAGACCATGACATTGATATTCGATGTATAACAAATAATCGGGTAATTTGATGCAAAATTCAAACTTAAAAAATGGCAAATGCTAACGCCAAAGCCAAGAATTAAATAAAAAGTTTAGAACAAAACTCAGTTATTATAAAAACTAATTTCACTTTTCTGGAAACTACTAGACACTACAAATACTGTGGAGCCGTTAAACGGTGGAGTTACATAAATGAATGGTATGACGTGAATCAACCGAGCCATTGTTGGTAACAAAGCCCCTGAAACAAGTTTCAGGAAGCGCCTTGCCTTCAGGAAATTACTAGCACCGAACTACGGCAGAGAAATATAAACACACTTTACAGCGAACTTTACCAAAATGCAAGTCTTAATGATACTTTTCTTATGAAATATGTTTTATTCGCTAAAACCCGACTGTGTCAGAAGGAGGATTATGTTTTTCGCGCGTATGTGTGTTCATTTCTTTAGCAAACCAGACAACACAAATGGCTAGACAGTTTTTGACATAAGAAGTTTAAGAAGAATTGTAGTACTGAAATAGGTTGTCCAAATTTTCAAAATGGCGTTCGCAAAGATAAAAAGAGTGGATTATTCGAATCTTACTATAGCAATATGGGCATCAAATATAACCTAGTAAAAAGATCTTAATATACATATATTACGTATCCTGTTGTTTATCCACGATGGACTCCTAAACTACTAAACCGATTTCAATCAAATTTGCACACCGTGTGCAGTGTGATTGAACTTCAAAGATAGGATTGCTTACATCTCAATTTATGATCAAAAAAATTACCATCCGAGTGAAGCCGGAACAGTCGGCTAGTATATGATGTTATGTTTATTAGTAGTTATTTTTGCCAGCGGGGTTTTTTTTAGAAGAGGAGGCTATCTTCATTTTTCATAAGATTCTTTCATAAGACTGTGTGTTTATTAAGTCATTACTCGGCCAATAAGAAGCTGATTGTGATGGTTCTTTTTGGAAAGACATTGTTTTATTCTTTATTTATTTTATTCTGATCCAACAAGAGCTTTTGAGTTTGACGTAATATTATAAATGCGAAAGTTTGTATGTTTGTTACTCCTTCACGCAAAAATGGGTAGGCAATTTTTCATCAAATCTGACACACACATAGAGGGTAATTTAAATACATAGTGAATAAACGATTTTTATTTGAGCTTTTGTTATTTACTAATATATCAATGTATTGTATAGAAATATATTATGTAAACAAATAAAAAATATAGTGCTGTCATAGCCCGAGGCGACAAGTATAGCACTTTTATCCCGAAAAAATGTTCCCGTGGGCCAGAAAATCACGCAGGCAACGCCGAGGGCAACAGCTAGTTATTCTAGCTAGTCCACGTTGAAGACTGTATTAGTAAATACGTATTAAACATATAAAAATATTGTCATTAGAAGTATAACTCAAAACTGCTACTTGGATGTTGATGAAAATTTATATTTGATCCTCTCGAAATCATTAACTATTTTTTATTTAAAAATCGCAATGAGGTTATGAAACAATTGGAATCGGTTTTTACCGTTTTATATACATACATATCTTCATGCCGATTTCCTTACGGGGTAGGCAGAGACTATCGATTATCACTTTATTTCAATCAATATGAAGGTTCGGTATATAGTTTTACAGCGACTACTTGTAAGTCATTAAAAGAACAAGTAATAATAACTCCTCGACAATACTCTCAATTCTTCTGCGAAGCGCTTATCCATTAATTTTCGTTTTATAATGCTAATCCTACACTCAAACCATGAGCTACACTAATCGCAGGGTTGTGGATATCAGAGCTTTCATATATTTAAATTTTTTTTGTTTTTATAAACTTTATCGACTCTGTGGGTAGCGGTCCAGGTGTTGGACTTAGCTGCATGATTTTCGAATTCAGGGACGGGCAACAGAAAGAAAATTTGGTTTTTCCGATTTCCTAATGAAAATAATATTGTTTGGAAAAGGACATGTGCCCTTTTGGCGAAAAGCTTGCCACCTAACACATTGTGGGGTTTAGTGTCTTCGGTTAGTCGTAGGTGCCCTGGTTGTGCCTCTGCCTACCACTTTAGGGATATGGGCGTGAAGATGATCTCCTTTACTTTTAAAAACTTTGTAACCCTTTACAAGGCAGTGTTATTCTAGGCTGTTTTAAAATATTCCGGATGTCTGTGTAGAATAGTAAGCGGTATTTAAGACGAATAGGATTAGTTCTGGTTGCCAACGAATTTGTTTTGCCGTTTTTCCCCTGACTGTCCAGGTTTGGAAGCAGTGTTAGTGTAAGGTAGATAAAAGATTGATCATAATATACATTTTTAGTTTATAAGTGCCTTGTAATATTTTAGTTAATTTAGGTTAATTACCATAGATTAGATGTTTGCCCGGCTGGCAACAGGCTAGCCACCTATCACACTATGGGATTTAGTGTCTTCGGCTAGTCGATGGTGCCGTGCATGTGCTTCTGCCTACTTCTTCGGAGATATGGCCGTGAAGATGCTTTACTACTATATGAATTTAGGTATTTTTGCTCACCACAATGTGGTAGAATATGTTGGTACAAATAAGTACCTCTTTAGTACTTATTCGTACTAGCTACTTTCAAACACACATATCATGCAGGTAAATAAATTTCATTTCATTTCAACTTTCATTTTATTTTGCTTTTCTGTCTGGCAGCTCATAAGAGGAGAACATACCTATGAACTTTTTTTTACCCTGTGTGGGTCCGGCCTCCATTGCAGAATCTTCCAAGTCTGCCTTCCTTCCAGACAGATCGTAAAAGGCGAGCATAGGCTTACCGCCACTAGCACCGTGACGTCTGACTAGGTGGCAGAGTTTCGCAGTGACTTGCCCGGATTGGTATTCTGGTTCGGAGGATAAAGTAGCTCGAGGCCTAACATCCTGGCCTAAAATTGGCAACCCATCATTACCATCTTCAGTGTCTCTAGGCAGCGTGAATTTCTTACTATTAGGAAATCCGTTTGCTTCTTTGCCTTCCAATATCATAAAAAGTGTGCCTACCCATCCACAAACTCACGCTTTATCAACAGAATGCATATTCTACTAAAGGAAACAAATTAAACACGATGTTAGTCCAGTGATTATCTCGTAATGAACAAGTAAACATAGTATTAAAATAATTGATTTTATTAAATTACTTTTGAGAGTACTTAAATATAATTAATTTTATTTCATTAAAATTGTTTACGTAATTTCGTAGCTTGAAAATTGAAATGAACATTGTCTTCGATTTTTAGTCTTGAATTAGTTATTTATTTATATACACAATTTTATTAGTTTTTAATCTGATAAATGGTAAATATAAAACCCTAAGGCTTATTATTCGAATATAAAAGACATGCACATTCAAAGAATACAAAAAATTTTGTTTTTTTGCAAAAATTGATTATCTATTTTAAATTAAATAGATTTTTGATAAAACGACTAATTTTCAAAAACCAAAATCAATTTTTTGTTAATCGATTCTTTTCTGTTCATCTCACATCCCTATTATATTTACATTTTATACGCCAACATCTTGAAAAAAACTGTCGATTTTTTGGAAATCGATCTTGCAATCCTCACTTTTTTTGTAAATCGATTTAAAAATCGAACATCGATCGTTATAGGAAATAACAGCAATCCAGTGTTGTTATCGTAAAAATCTGGGTTGCCGTATATGACATTCCAAATTGCCGTATTTTAAGGAAATAAGTAAAAGATTGCCGTATATATTTTAAAAATATTTATTCCTCATTTGTTTCTTCTCCATAAAAGTTTCTTATCGTTTGTGTAACTTCATATTCATGTTTAACTTTTGCATAATTTTCCTTGATTCTTAGTTTGTCACTTCAATTTTGACAATTTAACTTCACCTACGGTGCACTTTGTTCTGTATATATATTCACCAACATGAGCAATCCAACCTTTGAAAAATCGCCATTTTCCCACTTTTTTGTATAAAACGTTTACCCTTTTTTGGCGTAGTAGGTCCTTTATAATCACAATCACTTATTTTATCAGTTTAATTACAGTCAAACCCTCTCACAACCGTAGCAACCAAGTGAACTATTCGAAATGTTTGAGCAATTCGACCGACACTTAGATCTCATAGATAAACCAAATACTTTACTACAATTGTGTTGCCATAATATTCATTATTTACTGAAGTTAAAGAAATATCACAAAACAGTGATAAATTTTTATGAGCGGCATGTCGGGATTTCCTCGAACATCGGTTAAGATTGGCACGTTTAGCTGCACTCTGGTTAAAAAATGTTTTGTTTCACTTATAGCCATTTGCCGTATTTTTTGATACGGCATTAAAAGCCCTGCCGAATTCCGTATTGTGTGACAAAATAAACGTGAATTACCGTATAAGTATATTACGCAATTGCCGTATCAATAACAGCACTGCAGCAATCTCTTAGAGATTATCTCTAGATCATTTGACAATCCAGGACTTCAAAATTAACAGTCCGTAACCCTAGCGGGCCGGTCACATAAGCACAGAACAATATTGATATATACTCTACTAGCCCATAAGACTTTTTTTTTGAATGACTAATGCGTTGCCAAATGCCAACCTTGCGGTTTTTACAACTTCACCGGGCTTTACATAAGACTTTTTTTTGAATGACTAATGTGTTGTCAACCTCGCGGTTTTTACAACTTCACCGGGCTTTGTGGGCCGAGCAGAGTGCTCAGCCCGTGACATCATTATTTAGATGGATTGGACTGTTCCCTACAACGCCAGCAACAAGGGCTGTCTCCCGGGAGACCGTACCTCGACTTGGTGCTGCGTTCTGGTTACTGGGTGGACTAGGTGGAGGAATAGTGGCGGCTCGTCGCTCGGCGTTAGGCGCCGGGCGCAAGAGATCGCCTAGACCGGCGGCGACGGTGTAGTGTAATGTCTTGTGAATTTGTGTTCCGGTTGGGATTGGGAGGGAGGTTCGCGTTTGCCGTGGTTATTGGATCCGGTGGATCCGATAACACGTGACGGGGTCTCCTAAGTTTAGTCGGCGCGTTCGCGGCCGGTGTATAGTCACACGCGGGTGCTAATACCGGGTTGGGGTGGGCAGCCGTTATTTCAAAGTAGCGTTCCGACACTTCTTTGAAATGCTGCGCTATTGTAGGCAAATCTCCCCGTGTTGGTCCGGGCTCCTTTGCAGAATAGACCATCTGCCTTCCTGCCAGGCAGCTCGTAAAAGGCGAGCATAGGCTCACCGTCACTAACATCGTGACATCTGACTAGGTGGTAGAGTTTCGCAGCGACTCGCCCGGATTGGTACCACCGCCTTACCTATTCCTACCGCCATAACGTCATGACGTGTTCCGGTTCGGAGGGTATGGTAGCCGGTAAACTTACTTTTGCTCGAGGCCTAACATCCCGATCTCAGGTTGGCAACGCACCATTACCACCTTTGGTGTTTCTAGGCGGCGTGAATTTCTTACCATCAGGAAATCCGCCTGCCTGTTTGCCTTCCTATATCATAAAAAAAAAAATCTAGGTCGCGATGTAGGTCCTCGTTGCGTACGTACCAAGGACAACCGGTGGCAGTACGCATGAACCTATTTTGGATAACTTGTAGCTTTTTAAGATGGGACGGGTACGTATGTGCGAAGGCTACACTTGCGAAAGCTAAGATTGGCCTGACACACGTTTTGTAAAGTGTCACTTTGTTACGAAGTGACATTTTACTGTCTTTATTAATTAAATAATAGAGACGGCTAAGTACGTGCTCAGCTTTGTTAGTGACACGTGAGATGTGCGATTTGAACGACATCTGATTGTCTAGAATAACCCCTAGGTATTTTGTTAATTTTTCCCAGGGAACATTTTGATGTTACTCGGATTGCGATAGGGTCTCATCCGTTCGAATGGCCTAGTGCCCCGATTAAAGTACACCGCTGCACTTTTATCGGGGTTCACTTCTATGCGCCACTTCCTGAACCAATCGCCCAGGAGAGCGGCCGCTCTATTTAGGGGTCTACCTATAAACTGACCGTTATGACTAGAGACATATAGTGCCGTGTCGTCCGCGAAAAGGGCTACGTGGACGCGCGGCGGTCGTGGTGCGTCGCTCGTGTACAGGCTGTATAGCAAAGGTGAGAGCACCGAGCCCTGCGGCACCTCAGCCTCTAGGGGTCTACTGCTAGATAGAGTACCTTCTACACGAAATCTGAATTTGCGATTTGATAAGTAGTCTCGTATGATGAGAACTAGTCTGTCTGGCACGCCCATTTCGTAGAGCTTATAGATTAGGCCGTTGTGCTAGACCTTATCGAACGCCTTGGCCACGTCGAAGAATAGGGCTCCCGTGTATAGGGGGCAACGTCTATTCAGGCCGTCTAGAATGTGCTTCGTGAGGCGGTGCACCTGATTTGTACATGAATGGGCTGCCCGGAAACCAAATTGCTCATTCATTAACAAATGTTTCTCGGCTACGACCGTCTTAACGCGGGTGAGGATAAGACGCTCGTATATTTTGCCGAGTGAATTAATAAGACTGATCGGGCGGTAACTACTCGCGACGTTCCGGGGTTTACCCGGTTTATGTATTCCTATGACGGTGGCTTCTTTCCACTCGTCAGGAAAAGCACTGCCTGCTAGTAATACATTGAAGATGTTTACTAGTAGGTATATGAGTGCGGACGGAAAGTATTTTATTACTCTATTCGAGATACCGTCCGGCCCCGGGGCCTTTCTGTTGTGAAGATCTTTAATTAGATCTTTCACTTCGTCGTGATCGGTGGGGGGTAACGGATCGCCCTGGGGAGGTTCGTTTGCTCTGCGCTCTACTTCGTTATTAACTACTCGAACATGTTCCGGGTCGACCGGCAGAGTAGAAACGGTACACTGTGACTGAACATTGTCGGCTAGGCATTCGGCTTTGTCGGCATCGTCAAACGCGAGAGATTGATTTGTTCTAACTAAGGGAGGGAAATCTATTTTGGGATCGTTTTTTAGAGTTCTCGCCAGTGGCCAGTAGGCCACGTGAGACGGTGAGATCTCGCTAAGAAAATTGTCCCAGCGTTCGTTAGTGTAGTCGGCTACGCCCCGCCTTACTTCTCTCTGAAGTTCACGTAACGAACGCCGGTTTTCATCTGACGGGAATCGAACGTAACGCCGTTTCGCGGCATTTTTACGTCTAATTAGGTTCCAAATATCGTCAGGGAGGGCTAGTCTATCTTTATGTACGTCCGGTACAGTACTAGACGATGAATCTACTACGGTCTGGACGTGTCTAGTAAGTAAACTAGTGGCGGACTTTGCTTCCTCTACTGTGTTTATAAAGTCAGGAATTTGTTCGAGGAAGTCAGATTGTAGAGACTGGATTTTTGTATTGAGTTTTTGCCAGTCTACAACCTGTTTGGTTTTAGTTACCAATAGGGAGGGATCGTTGGGCCCTAGTTTGAATACTACTGGCCTGTGATCGGAATCTAATTCCTGTAGCACCTCTACCTCTAGTACCTGTAGAGCTACGCCGCGTAGCAGTGCTAGGTCTATCGTACTAGGATTGTGATGGGTGCTATGGTCCTCGTCTATGTGAGGGTACCTAGTAGGCTTGGAAGGAGCTACCAGGTTGAGGTCTAACCTATCAATAAGCCTGTCTAGTGCGATGCCGTTGGGGTTATTCCGCTGGCATCGCCAATGAACATTCTTACTGTTTAGGTCGCCTCCTAGGAACACTGAATCGCCCATGTTAAAGAGGTTTTCTAAGTCTCTCTCTAACAGGGGCTTGTTGGGGCTAAGATAGGCTGAACCAAGCGTTGGTTGGTGGCGGTGGTGGTGGTGGTAGAAGTGACGGTAGCGTCGGCGTCTCTAAGAGAGGCGTCGGCTTGCTTGCCGTCGGGCGACGGGTATTGGCCTTAGGGGCCTGGGCGTACCTATTGCTGCGCGCAGGTCGTGGGTGAGGCCCGCGCCTGCGTCGCTGCGGGACTTTGGGGCATCCGCGATAGTTCGCTGGATGTCCCTCGGCCTCGCAGTTGACACAGCAGACTGGCTCGGCCGGAAGGGCCGAACTCAGTTGGTCTCGTTTGGGACGGGTGCAATTTTCGGTGCCATGGTCACCTAGGCACTTGACGCACCTGGGACGGGCATTGCAAAAGCGGGCGGAGTGTCCGTAATTTTGACAGTTATGGTACTGTCCGGGGATACCGCTAGAGTGCGGTTTCTCTATGGTAGACCGGACAGGCCAAGAACGGATGTTAATTGAAAAATCGCCTTACCCGATTCCCTGTTATCAAGTACGACAAGTACCATGTCGTACTGTTTCCTATTTCTAGTGTTGTACATACGGTGTACATGCCGGACGGGTAGGTTTTTCTCGAGAAGGTCCTTCTCGATTTCGACTATCGGAAGTTTTTTAAGGAGACCGCGTATGACGACTCGCATTTCGCGTTCGTCTGCTAATGCGAA
>NJDD01002478.1:129582-188023 GCA_002245505.1 Calephelis nemesis
GATATACAGTTTTAGCTAACATCGTCTTATAGGTTTGATGTTACCAAATATAGACCGATTCACCAATATATAGTTTCAGAAAATATATAGTTTCGATTCGATATCTTAGAAACCCTATATTACACATTCCTATTAAGATGTCAAAAATATTATATTGAAAGGATCATGTTACCAATTGCGCGATTCCAAATTAGACAGCGCTATCTCTAGATTAAATGATAAATGTGTTTAAATGATAAATGTGTCATTATCACCAAAAATCAAATGTAATAGTTAATAATAATAGTTTATAAAAACCGATGTCGGACTTGACTTCTTGAGGTCCCGGGTTCAATCCCTGGGTCGAGCAACAAAAATAAATAGAAAATGTGTATTTTCCATTTCCTAATAAAAATAACGTTCCCCGTTATTGGATAAGTGCCCGGTTGGCGGTATACTTGCCTCCTATCACATTTCGAGACTTAGTGTTTTCGACTAGTCGTGAGTGCCCTCGTTGTACCTCTACATCCTGCTTCGGGGATATAGGCGTGAAGATACTTACTTACCTCTTACGAATGGTGGAAGTGTGGTATTACTGCCGTCCTAATGATAGTGTCCTATTGCAATATTTTTTATGATATTGGAAGGTAAACAAGCACACAGATTTCTTGTTGGTAAGAAATTCACGCCGCCTAGAGATACCGTAGGTGGTAATGGTGCGTTGCGAACCTTAGGCTGGATGTAAGGCCTCGAGCAAAAGTAAGTTTACCGGTTATCTTATCCAACGAACCGGAAAACGTCAACGGCAAGCGCTGACATTATAGCGGAAGGAATAGATAGGATGATGGTATCAATCCGGGCCAGTTGTTGCGAGACTCAACCACCTAGTCAGATGTCACGGTGTTAGTAACGGTAAGCCTATGCTCGCCTTTTACGAGCTGCCTGGCACAGAAAGGCAGATGGTATATTCTACAAAGGAGCCCGGACCAACACGAGGTATATCTGAAGGATAAGCTGGCGTGTATACTAGGCCAATTTGTAAAACGCCTCGGCCACTGAACAGCAACTCACATATAACATCTGTGGTGTCTATAGTCGTATATTATCATCATTAGAACTGTGTGCTTATCCCGAAGGGCAACATGTAGAGTTGTGTAGTTTTTAATTCCTGACGGAAGAAGAGGGGTGTTAAAAGTTGCACATGTGTGTGTACTTGTATGTGTTTGTGTGTGTGCGAGTACTTGCGGGTTGTTTGCGTGAATGTGCATATGTGTGTGTAATTTTATTCCCATGTATCTGTCTCCGATACAAATTTAATACAAAATTAATAGCTTTGGGGCTTTTTTTATAGTTTTTGTCGTTAAGGTATTCAATAATCCCATAATTAAAATATTCAATGACCCTCGGCAAAACTTAAATGCAGTGTAGCTAAAAACTACCTATATCAAAAAAAAATATCCGCATCGATAGGACACTATCCAAAAGATTTATTGTTATTAATTATAATTATTATTAATATGCATTATGTATATTAACTATTATAACTAAACTCACTGATCGCTGACTGCGATAAGGCCGCCTTTATGTAACTTATAATTTAAGTTTTATTTTATGTATTTGTAATTTCTCTGTATTTGGTGCACAATAAAGAATTATTGTATTGTATTTTATTGTAAACTGTAACCGGTCTAAACTAGCCCTATCTAAGTAAGACCACCTCTGAACCATGACCTGCCTTCTTTTTCGCGTAGCAAACATACAAAATAACACACTGACGCATGGTTAACTTTTTATAGTAAAAAAATAATTTTTAGTACCAGCCCTGAATTCCAGATGGCGTATAATTAGAGCTGTGGTGATCAGAGTGTAATTAAAGTTGGGTCTTGGCGAAGTTTCGGTATCACCTAATCTAGCGTCAAAGTAAACCCCGTTTAATATTCCGCGGCACACTTCAATTGATCCATAGATTAAGGGGTAATTCTCGAACGTTCGAGGAAATGGAGGTGTAAAGGGGCTTCTACTTTGTCATTATGCCTTACGATGATAAAAATATCGATTCTTTGCAAGTTTGTGTAATCAACACATTGATAAGTCATGACTAAGGTGATTATCGTTTTAGATTTTGCGAAATTATGTAATCTGTATGTATTAAACCGTCGAACTGCACTTTGATTTTGCAAATTTGTGTAATCTGTGTGTAATAATTCATAAAAGGGATGTGTCTCTGGATTGTGTACATGTATCAAGTCGTTAAAAAGCTGTGTTTGTGGATTATAATTTTGCATATTTGAGTAATCTACATGTATCAAGTCAGTAAAAGCTGTGTCTGTGGATTATAATTTTGCAAATTTTAGTAATCTACATGTATCAAGTCATTAAAAAGTTGTGTCTGCGGATTATAATTTTGCAAATTTGAGTAATCTTCATGTATCAAGTCACTAAAAAGCTTTGTTTGTGGATTATAATTTTGCAAATTTGAGTAATCTACATGTATCAAGTCATTAAAAAGTTGTGTCTGTGGATTATAATTTTGCAAATTTGAGTAATCTTCATGTATCAAGTCACTAAAAAGCTTTGTTCTACATGTATCAAGTCGTTAAAAAGCTTTGTTTGTAGAATATAATTTTGCAAATTTCAGTAATCTACATGTATCAAGTTGTTAAAAAGCTTTGTTTGTGGATTACAATTTTGCAAATTTGAGTAATCTACATGTATCAAGTCATTAAAAACTATGTTAGTAGAAAATAATTTTACAAATTTGAGTACCTAATCTTCATGTATCAAGTCATTAAAAACTATGTTAGTGGATTATAATTTTGCAAATTTGAGTAATCTACATGTATCAAATCATTAAAAACTATGTTAGTGGAAAATAATTTTACAAATACCTAATCTACATGTATCGAGTCAGTAAAAAGATGTGCCCGTGGATTATGATTTTACGATGAACGAGTCATTAAAGAAGTGTAAAGTCATAAAAGAGTTGGATCTGTAGATTACAATTTAGCGAAACACACCTTTACATATTAATGTCAAGTCGAAAAACTTTTACTGAATTATAATTTCGCAAATTAGTGAAATATGAATGTGAAGTCATGAAAAAGCTGTCTTTGTGCCCTGTGGATTATAATTTAGCGACTTTGTGTCATCTATATATGTTAAAAAGCTATAATATAACTATCTCAGATACTAACTGACCAGACAGACGTTTTCCTGTCTTAGCTACTAACATTGACTTCATTACATTTAGTTTGTTTTTACATAGATATTCGAGAAAGAGTGACATTTAAAGAAAGTGTTAGTGTTTAAATGAGAAATGGCATTCTTCGCTGTTTTGGACATGCAGAAAGAATGACAGATGAAAGATTGACAAAGCAAACATACAATGCGAATGTGGATAGCTGTAGGTACCCGGGGAGACCAAGGTTGACATTCCACGATCAAATCGCTCGGGTTTTATACGAAGTCAAGAGTCTTCAGAACCGTCGTGTTTGTATGAAAAGGGTAATAGATGATGAGGAAGCAAGACTGGTCTGTCTGCCTAATTCGTAAGGGACTTGGCGTGAAGATATGTATGTATGTATTTTTTTCAGTACAAACACTGCAATTATTAAGCGGTTCGCATTAGTTTCTGTAACAAAAAATAAATGATAGAAATAACTTGAAAATTGATTTTTAGTACATATAAATAACCAAACTATCTAATGAAGTCAAATCTATAGGATTTACAAATACTCAATGAAAAGTTTCGAAATATTTCGAAGCTTTGCACTTAACGATTCCAAGAAAAAAGTAGATAGTTCTGGAAACATTTTATTTTCGTTATATCCCCATGTCATATCAAATTATTCGCTGTCAAACATCGGAAAATGGATTTTCGTCTGTCGAATGAATAACATGGAATTGGTTATTTCGGTTTATTTATTTTCAACTCCACTTTAATAAGCCTTTTGGAGTAAAGTGATGTGGAAAATGAAAGGATTTACTCTTTTTTGCAAGCATAAATCTGATAACGTAATATAACGTAACGAATATAAGTCTGCATTCCATGTGTGAAATTGACAGTACAGAGAGTCAAAGACTCTTTTTAGCAGCTTCAGCGGCACTACAAAAAAATTCACGATGCCTAGAGACACCAAAAGTTACCACAATGATGCGTTGCCGACCAGAAACTGGGATGTAAGGCTTCCAGCAACAGTATGTTTACCACCTATCTTATCCTTTGAAGCGAAACACATTAACGGCAAGCACTTACGTTATGGCAGCCTGAATAGGTAAGGTAGTGGTACCAATCCGGGCGAGTCGCTGCGAAACTCTAACAGCTAGTCAGATGTCACGGTGTTAGTGACGGTAAGCCGATGCTCGCCTCCTACGAGCTGCTTGACAGAAATGCAGATGGTCTATTCTGCTTAGGAGCCTGGGCTAACGCGGGGAATAATTGTGGTAAAGTAATGCAAAACAACGTATCCTAGTTTAAGTCCAACTCTTATTCCTGGTACCTTAAGCCTGTTGACTTACCCAGTAGCCCTTAAAATCCACTCATAGATGAGCATCGTGTCTATAAGTTACGATCCTTCTTCCCATTAGAATAGTTTTGATTTTATTCGCCAGTTTCATAACATTAACATAAGCTAGCAAGTACTCATTAGTGACAAACTGAAATATATAGAACGGTTGCAACCACTTACAAGTTCTTAAGATGCAAGACAAGAAGATTACCAACTGCCTCACTGCCTCACTGGCGAATAGAGTTAAGTTGATATTATAGTATGTATCCCTTTGTAATAAATAATACCAGGATAAACGTTGTAGTATTTTAGTCCATGTTTGTTAATAATACTGATATAATTTAGTGTTAATTACATATATGGCCGTTGAGTTGAAGGCACCAAGTCTGGATCTGATGACAAAATCCCAGGAAAATCGTGAAAAACTTGTTATGTGTGTAGATAATTTACTTAAGTATTAAAATCTAAGTCGATATTTTTGCAATTTTTCGGCAACTAAAGTTTGACATTTTTTATTGTTTGCTTGCTAAAACATCCTACTAATATTACAAGAGACGAAAGTTAGTATGTTTATTTGTTTCTTCGTTACTCCTTCACGCAAAAGCTACTTAACCGATTTTTATGAAATTTAGAACATACTATAGACTTGGATTAACACATAGGATAGATTTAATGAATAACCACGCGGGCAACAGTTAGCTTTAAATATGAATAATACGTATTTTTTTAAAAAGAACCTGAACATAATTTCAAAAAATAGGTGGTCTAGCGGTCCGGCGACGCCGACGATCCGGGACGGGTTCAACTTGAAACTAGATACCTAAAAGTCATAAATGTGTCTAAACACGTCTTATTTAAAAGTCAAGTGATTCTGACTTTAGCTTTGACTGCAAGAGGTCTTTACTTTGAAACTCGGTATGGGGAAATAAAAAATTGTTTTTTTTTACATTTTCTAGCAAAAACATTGATATGAAGAATTAGATAAGTATCCGATACATGCCATCTTGTGGAAAACGTAAACAAACTTAACGTACTGGTAATAATTTTGTTTCACAATCCTTAACTACTTGTAAGGTATTGCTATTTCTTACAGCGAAAGTAATAGAAAGAGACAAAACGCTTTTAGTGCCATCAGATTAGTTTGAACACAACATATTTTCTACTTACGTGTAAACTAATTCTTCAAAAACATTGATTGCAAATGTCACACTTTGACATGTTCCAATTAATTTGATACGTTTTATGTGTCATGTTTTTTTTTTCATTTGAAAAATATGGCACGCATCCAAAATAAGTTCAGTTTGTCTGAAGCTGAATCGCCACAATTGTAAAAGAAGAAGAACAATATTTTAAAAGAAAAAGTTAGCATAACAAGTTCATCGGCTATCACTCTCAAAGTTGAATGAGGATTTTCAGTCACTGTCTCCTTCACTTAACTTCAGTTGCAGACGTTGATAGCCTATCAAAGCGAGGCAAATCTTCCACCACATCTCGACCGCTTTTGAGCGCTTTGCACTATTCACAAGTACGACTTTTTGATAAAGTCGATTTACTGTAAGCCTTCTGTAACATTATCATTGTCTTCGAATAGAAAATTCTATTGGCTTTTAAAATTTTACTATAAACTCTTTGTTCGATGTTTATGTCCATTATGAAATTCGCCATTTAATATGATATAACTAAAAACAGCACTGTATTTTTTTTTTTTCAAACTTCAAACTTATTTATTTTGTAAAAATAGGGTGACATAATATGATGTTACAAAAATACATGTGCTTATTCCTATTTTGCCAATTTACTGGCGTACAAAAATTATTACTTTTCTTCAGAATCAATCATAGATTTATAATAGGAGTTTGATTTAAAATTAACAATACATGTCAAATTACATACAAATAACATCATTATTATAACTTAAGTTATCAAAAAATATAATAATTAATAAATACTAGTTTCTATATTATTGTTAATTATTCCACATGTTGTCATTATAGTAATATTAATAAAAATGTCAAAAAATAAAAATAATAATAATAAATGTAATAATAATAATAACGTTCTTATGTTATTGGAAGGCAAACAAGCAGACGGATTTCCTGATGGTAAGAAATTCCGGCCGCCTAGAGACACCAAAAGTGGTAATGGTGCGTTGCCAACCTGAGGTCAGGATGTTAGGCCTCGAGCAAAAGTACGTGTACCGGCTACCTTGCCCTCCGAACCGGAACACGTCATGACGTTATGGCGACAGGAATAGGTTAGGAGGTGGTATCAATCCGGGCGAGTCGCTGCGAAACTCTACCACCTAGTCAGATGTCACGGTGTTAGTGATGATAAGCCTATGCTCGCCTTTTGCGAGCTGCCTGGCAAGAAAGGCAGATGGTCTATTCTGCAAAGGAGCCCGGACCAACACGGGGAACTAGTGAACTAGTGGTCACCCATTGGTCGAAATTCGGCCATAATAAATTTTAATATCTTGTTGATAAGAACGCCGTCTTCATTTCTCAAGACCAACTACTCGTTACCGTCAATATGTTTGTTTGTGTATGTCATATGCATGGTAGTGTGGGTAATGTTTTATTTATTGATTTAGTTTACTTTATAAGCATTATTATTAATAAATAATAGCGTTCTGCACTTCTCCTACACATAAACAATAAGTGTCCCAATTTTTGTTCACACTTCGACGCAATTTTCGTAAAAAGGGGTAACAGACGCAACTCGAACTTCGCGCCAAAATGGGAAACAGTTGCACCAATCTTTAAACAGAAAGAAACAATAATTTGAATTTAGAACCATAAACAAATGGATTATTTGTATAATCCATTCAGGATGCTTTTTTAAACAGAACATACCTTCGAGATAATAACTTACTTAAAGATTTTGTTATTTTCCATATTATTATTATTACGAAAATACAAATTGAATCCATCATTAATATACCTTGTTATTGTATTGCATTTCATTTTATTATTGTATATTGTATTAAAGATTGTCTCGTAGAGATCGCTTTGATTGGCGATAAGACCGACTTTTGTGTAATATAAACTATAATAATATGCTCTTGTTAATACTTAATTGTTTTGCAGTAAGTTTAATTGTGCACAATAAAGAGTGCATCCATTAATTTATTATTTTAAATAATAAATAAATAAATAAACACCTCTGGACAAGTTACACAAATTGAATCTAACCCCAAAGTAAGCAAATTATATGCTTGTGTTATGGGTGCTAGTCAACGATACCAATACATAGAAATAATTAAATAGATACCAGAATAAATTTAATAAACACCCAGACCCTTAAATGCAGACATCTAAATGTTCATCACACAAATGCCTGCCCCCGTCGGGAATCGAACCCGAGCCTCGCAGTTAGTCGATGTAGTTAGGCGTGCACGCTAGCCACTCGACCAACGAGGCGGTCCATTTTACTCACTTTTTGAAAATATGAGTAACACGGAGCGTTACTCTTGAGCAAACTACGAATGGTTGAGCCTACGGATTACGTTTCTTTTATTATAGAAACGAGACATAAGACTGAATATGATGATGAATTTATTTTACTCACATACAACCGTGATCCGACACGAAGTTTCAAATTTGTTTGTATAATGGATTTTCGGTTCCCAGCGAGTTAGAACACCGCTCAGGTATATGCAGAATGCTTCGTTCGTTAATTCGGAACACGATAAGACTTTAATAGAAGTTAGCTCGTTCCTTGATTGGTGTATTTGAGATCATTAGTTGTAAACAACGTCTAAACTTATCGATGTGTTGCAGGAAATATGTTGAAGTCAGGAATTGTATAAACTTTCTAGACAACGTATTTACAATATAAAGGCAATAGCTAAATTATAATAAATACTTAGTCTGGCCATAAATACTGTTACACTTAAAAATAAAAAAATATTACATTTGAATTTCGAATCTGTCATTTTTATACGATTGTTCATTGTGTTTTCTCATTTTGGCGCCAATAAATTGTACAATATTTTGCGATATTAAAATGGAGTGGGGTGATAAAGAGAACCGAATCGCTGTGATTGCATTAAACAAAGTAGGTATGGAGCCAAATGCAATTTTTAAAACTCTTCATACACTTGGTTTTAGTAAAATGTTTGTGTACCGGGCTATTAATAGGTACAATGAGACTTCCTCTGTTTGTGACAGAAAAAGATCTGGCCGTCCACGTAGTGTTCGTACGAAAAAGGTGGTCAAAGCAGTAAGGGAAAGAATTCGAAGAAATCCTGTCCGAAAGCAAAAGATTTTATCTCGGGAAATGAAGATAGCACCTAGAACCATGTCGCGTATTTTAAAAGATGACTTAGGACTTGCAGCCTATAAGAGACGCTCTGGTCATTTCTTAACTGATAATTTAAAGAAGAATAGGGTCGTAAAATCGAAACAATTACTGAAGCGGTACGCAAAGGGAGGTCACAGAAAAAATTTGTTTACGGATGAGAAAATTTTTACAATTGAGCAACATTTTAACAAACAAAATGACCGTATTTATGCTCAAAGCTCTAAGGAAGCTTCCCAATTAGTCGACAGAGTGCAACGTGGACATTATCCAACTTCAGTGATGGTTTGGTGGGGTGTTAGCTATGAAGGAGTGACTGAGCCATATTTTTGTGAAAAAGGTATCAAAACATCGGCACAAGTGTATCAAGATACCATTCTTGAGAAGGTAGTTAAGCCCCTTAACATCACCATGTTCAATAACCAAGTATGGTCCTTCCAGCAAGACTCGGCGCCGGGTCATAAAGCTCGGTCCACGCAGTCTTGGTTGGAAGCGAACGTTTCGGACTTCATCAGAGCTGAAGACTGGCCGTCGTCTAGTCCCGATCTTAATCCGCTGGATTATGATTTATGGTCAGTTTTAGAGAGTACAGCTTGCTCTAAACGCCATGATAATTTGGAGTCCCTAAAACAATCTATACGATTGGCAGTGAAGAATTTTCCCATGGAAAGAGTGCGTGCTTCTATTGATAACTGGCCTCAACGTTTAAAGGACTGTATTGCAGCCAATGGAGACCACTTCGAATAAGCTTTTTATATTTTTAATTGTTGTATATTTATGTATTAAACTAACACACTGTAAAAGTAATATATGTTATTTGCAGTTAAAAAAATATTTTTTTTCTTTATTACAATATTTATGGCAAGACTAGGTAGATAAATATGTCATTTATAATAAAAAATACCAATGCTGTTAAAATTATAAATGCGAAAATTTGTATGTTTGTTGCTCTTTCACGGAAAAACCGCTAAACCGAATTTCATGGCACACAAATAGAGGGTAACTTGGATTATAGATATATAGATTATAGATATATAGATTATAGGAAAAATAATTCCTGTGGAACTATAAACCACGCGGGCAATATCTACGTTGTAATAAATCTTATGTATTATGAAAATGAATAAATGCTGTTCGTTAGTCCCGCCAAAACCGGTTGAACCGATTTGGCTGATTTGGTTTTTAAATTATTTGTTCAAGTCCAGGTAAGGTTTAAAAGATAAGAAAAAGGAAAAAAAACTACGAAGAAACTAGGAAAAACAACATTTTAATTTTTCTCATACAAACTGAACGGGTGGAACAAAGTTCACCGGGACAGTTAGTATATTATGAAAATCAATAGCTGTTTGTTAGTCTCACTAAAACTTGGGAACAGCTAAATCGGTTTGGCTAATTTTGGTTTCGAATTGTTTGTGGAAGTCCAGGAAAGTTTTAAAATGAGAATCAAAACGTAAACCATGCAACTGGTACTTGTGCGCGTCGACATTCTTATATCCTACCACCGGATCGGAAATAGAGAAAGAAAGAAACTCCGAGGCAGCTAGCGAACACAACATTTTAAATTTTCCCACACGAACAAAAAGGGTTAAACGAAGTTCACCGGGACAGCTAGTAAATAAATATATTTATTTCCGTCACATAGGACACATTGAGCGACGTAGTGTCTTTGGCTAGTCGAGGGTGCCATGTTTGGATGGGATGTTTTATTTTTATTTAGGTAAGTGTAGTAAAGTGGTACTAAAATGACAAGGTTGGACACTATCGTGTTCCGATTTGAAAGGTAGACTAGTGAGTTAACTACAATTAATTAAGTCTAAAGGTGTCACCACACATATCAACTCGGTAAGGGGTAGTCACCGCATCGCCTTTCGCCTCGCCGTCAACCAGACGTCAACCTAACGTATGAAGGTAACTAAACAGTATCAGCAGCTCCTATACATCAACTCGGCTACGGCTAAACGACACCGCGCTTACAACTCGCCGACCGCGAGCCTGAGACGCAGCGATTACGTTACGATTCCGATTAGTGTGCGTTGCAGTATGGAGTTTCTTACAAGCAAAAAAGAACGGCTCGAGGCGATACGGTGACGATCCCTTTCCGAGTTGATATTTGTGCTGAGACCTTAACACCCCGGTTCTAGGACAGAGATGCAACTATAATATCTATCGACCATATACCATTATCGAAACTTGATCAACCGAAATATGTGGATACTAGACAAGACAGTTATCTATAAAAAAAATGAAAAAAACATGAAATTTAATAAAATATGCAAGCATATTTCAAAGTAGTAGTTTTAAAATAACAGAGCTATCAATAAAAAAGTTTACGAAACATCATAATTCTGATGTTTAAACGTTTTGCTAGATTTTCTGTTTGAAGTTGTTATTTTATTTTAATAAATAGCTGACACTATTATTTTTATTTATTTATCGGTAATGTCCAGTATTTGCATATATCGGGTGAATTTAGAAAATCACATTTTATAGCTTTGTCTCTTATCATCAGAATAATACTATTCTTGTTCTTAAAAAAATAATTAAATAATATCTTGAAAATAAACGACGTATAATCTGCTAGTGCCATTTTATTATTATGATGACCACACAGCTGAAATTGCAAAAATGCACTCGTAGAATCTAATTTGTCTTTTCTAGCTTCAAAGCTTTGTCTCCCAGCGGTAGCAAAAATATCATCTCAGACGACGTAATTATTGAAGTCTCTATCAAATGGATTTCATTTTTTTCCGATTTTAAATTATGTTTCATATCGGTTTGTTCTACACAAGCAAATGTTAAAATAGAGTTAGCTTACTATTAGTGATTTTCCTTATTTACTTAAATATTTATTTTACTCTTATGAAATTAGAATTTAGTGGTTGTTTTAGATAAGTAATGAATTATAAATCTTTTTACCACCGGAAAATGCCACTCACTGAGAAGATCCGGCGAAAGAAACTCAGCGGGGTGGTCTATTTTTAATAAAAAGCTTAGGTAAAATGTACAACAATTTTATTCCAATTGGTATTTTGTGCGTTTTATTTCTTTTACGTGTGTCATGAGCATCATCGTGTAACATTTCTTTAATTATATCTCCCCAACATAAGGTTTCCTGGAAGATATGTACACAAATGTCACTAAGTTTTTATTTGCAGGTTGTTTATTTTTTTGTACTCGTATGTTGGTGCATAATAAAGAGTTATTATATTCTATTCTTAGAGACGAGCTTACATTTTGAAGATATTTAGTTAACTTTTTTTTTATGATATTGGAAGGCAAACAAGCAGATGGATTTCTTGATGGTAAGAAATCACGTCGCCTAGAGACACCAAATGTGGTAATGGTGCGTTGCCAACCTGAAGCCAGGATGTTAGACCTCGAGCAAAAGTAAGCTTACCGACTACCTTACCCTCTGATCCGGATCACATCAATAGCAAGCACTGACGTTATAGCGATAGGGATAGGTAAGGCGGTGGTACCAATCCGGAAGAGTCGCTGCAAAACTCTACCGCGTAGTAGGATGTCACGGTGTTAGTGCCGTTAAGACTATGCTCGCCTTTTACAAGCTGCCTGGCTGAAATGCAGATGGTCTGTTCTTCAAAGGAGCCCGGACCAACAACTAATTGAAGAGAGATGAGAATATGAAGACTTAAAGATATTTCAAAGATTCAAGCAAACTACGAACAGTAACGCCTACGGATTACCTTTCGTTAATTATAGTAACCGGGCATATACGGCATAAGACTGGACCTGATAAAGGAATCTCTGGGAAATTTAGAAAAATAATCATTTTTTGTGAGCTTAGATGACATAAAAATGTATTTGAGTTTGGTTTTATTTTACTTAAATTATATTAAAACTAGAATGGGCTTGAAAACTCTATAATTATATATGAAGTCCTTAATACAAATAACAAATTCTAATGCAATCATCCCATAATATGACAACCACAAACAGTAGAAATTTCGAAATGCAGTAGAATCTAATTTGTCAGTTCTGGCTTCGTGGCTTTGTCTCCCAGCGGCAGCAGGAATTTCTCTTCATAAATTTCATCTCGGGCGACGTAATTATAGACCGAGACTTCTGAATGGATTTTGAATTAAATTCTTCGCCAATTTTATATTTTGCTGCGTTAGCGAAAATTAAAAGATATTTTTAAGAATATCGGTTTCAGATTTTGTATTAGAGTTAGTTTAAGTATTTTTTTGAACCGCATCTGTAGTCTAGCGGTCCAGGTGTTGGACTTGTCTTCATGAAGTTCAGGGTTCTACTTCGGCTTTGGCGAAATAAAGAAAATGTGATTTTCCAATTTTCTAATTAAAACAAATGTTGGTCGCGATATTTGCCCAGTTGACGATAGGCTTGCCCCTATCACATTGTAGGACTTAGTGTCTTCGGCTAGTCGTGGGTGCACTGTTTTGTATAACAAATCAAAGCATCACGTAACTTTTTTCTTATTAGCACAGGTCCTCTTAGTAGAATAAACTATTTTCATCTCTACTTGGCAGCTTGTAAGAGACGAGCGTAGGTTATATTGGTCGTTATCAACAAGAACACTTGTGGGAGACTGTGCAGCAACTTGCTCAAGCAATGTCCACCACCTTACTTATTCCTGTTACCACAATAACGATATCATGTTCCAGCTAGAAGGTCCAGCCAGAAGTCAAACATTAGGCAAACTACATGCAAGTACACAAAACAGCAACGCACTTATTACATCTTCTATTGACCCGTATTGTCAGGGGAGCTGTATAGTCATTCGTTATCTTGACACATATTTTGAAAATTTTAGTGGCACGAGCAGACGCCTGCTCCATTTTAACGACTTTTAATGACTAAGAACCAAAACGTTTAAAATTTAAACGTTTCATAGATATAGTGAAAGGCAATAAATCACCTTCCGTAACTGGTGATGGAGTTTGTGATTTCAGCTGATACCCATCAATCAAACCCTGTCTCTTGGGTAAGAAAAAGTTACTGAATTTCTTTCTCGGTACATTCATAATCTCTGAAGCTTATTGAAGTAGTGATGCTAGTGCGTTTTGCTGAAAAATTAATTAAAAGAGAACATTTTAACTTCCTACAGAAAAAGAGGGGTGTTATAAGTTTGACGTGCCTGTATGTCCGTGGCATCGCAACTGTTGTTCTTTTCATTTTGATGCTGATTTGTAGTTTGGAAGCTGCTGTTATCGCAATGCTTCTTAGCTACATGTAAGCTTATGGGACTTTATTTTTTTTAATTTAAGGATAAATAAAGTACAACTTAAAAAATAAAAACAGCTGACAGTGATTAAAAACTGTGTCCTATGGACCCATAGATATTACAGGAGCACCTAATGTACAAGTGTACTGGCAATACTACAGACCTGAACATTTGAGTGTTCCTTCTGTAGCCCGCCGATTGGCCGACTAGCCGATCTGGCAAATTTCGTACCGCTTTTCATTGATACGGTCACGGTCCAGGAAAAACAAAATGTTGTTTTTCCATTTTTTATTGTAACTTTTTTTTACAAGAATCTTTAAAAAAACCCTGGCAATAACTAGCACAAAAAATTACAATATTGTTCTCTCCATTTAGGTGTGACACGCTGACCAAGCGAAGTACTATTCTGAACACATTTCTTACCCCGCATTCTTCACACCTTAGTGTAATCAGTTACTGAGGGCGGTATTCCCAAGCTATTAGGACTTAGGAACCTTCAAGAAAAGAGCGTTCTCTTTTCTTAAAGGTCGGCAACGTATCTGTGATACTCCTAGTGTTGCGGATGTCGTGGGCGGCGGTGATCACTTTCCATCAAGTGACCCACTTGCCCGTTTGCCTCCTCTTCTATAAAAAATACCTCCGCTGACTTGACTTCTTGAGGTCCCTGGTTTACCAACAAGAAAAATATAGATAAGATATGTGTATTTTCTTTTTAATAAAAATATAACGTTGTCCGGGATTAGATATGTCCGGGTGGCGATATGCTTGCCACCTATCACAATTTGGGTTTTAGTGACTTCGGCTAGTCGTATATGGGCATGAATACATTTTTTTATTCATTTAATTATAGTTGTATATTTATTATATGGTCTTGTCGCCCATTGGCATTGAGTAGATGGGATTTCTGATTCAATTCCCATATCAGGAAACTAGTAAATGTTTTTTTAATTTTCTAATTACAGCAACGTTGCTTGAGATTGGATAAATATCGTGTTGATGATTGTGGCAACCCTATGATTGTTTACTAAAATAAACCTTTAGCTAATAGTGGGTGGCCTTGTTACACCTATGCCTACTTCTTCGGGAAAACGTGACAATACATAACATACATTATTTCTTAATACTAATACTAATTACAAAACTTTACTGTGGATTGACGATGATTTCTGTCATCATAATCACTCTACTTAAAAGCCATTCAATAAAAACACACCACTTGATTTATCCACACACAGTATCCGGAACAAACAGCAAGAGGAAGACAAAAGGATCAGCTGTCGTTGGGTCGTTTGACAAATTGCAGAGTCGCATGTTCTTTAATTTGGTTTCTTCGTATTGGATGCAACAGGGATTTTGAATAATTGATTGGTCTATGGGTCTATGGGGACATAAGTTTAGATGAAATACGGCACTCTGCTCGGCCCACAAAGCTCAGTGAAGTTGCGTAAAATCGCGAGATTAGCAACAAATTACTCATTCAAAAAAAAATTTAAAATAAAGGAAGAGAAAATTCTGACAATGTAATATTGAAAAAAAACCTCAAACGAAAATAGATTCGAGAAGTGTTCAAACAGAGTAATTAGTGTCATCTTTTCTTCTTCTTTCTTTTACTAACAATATATTTATATAATACATTGTGCCATCTCGGAAAAAGCTCAAATAATTTACATTTTTCTTAAATTTTAGTATGCAGGAGATTTCCGGGACAATAAAACGATCTAACGACGTTTCCTTTCATAGAAACCGTAGTCATATAAAGATACCGAGCAATGTTTACAGCCAGGTGGTTTGTTTTTTTGTTTCCCTAGCATCGAGTCATCAAAATGTGACAACCCTATCTTGTCTGCTGGCAGGGAATTAGATCACTGTATAAACTTACGTATGTGTCTTGCCATAACTAGGGAGAGTGGTATACGACTGCTTGTCCATACTGCTATTACTGCCTGATCTTGCCTGCTACTATAATGCTAGTACTCGCCATTGTTCAGTTCTGTATTAATAAGGATGTGAAGCATAAAGTTATCGATATACATTCTTATGGCTTGAGATCCCAGTTTAAACACTAGTAACATTTAAACTAGTAACATTTAAGGCGTGATGGATGACTTTTTTTTGAGAGCTACCTGCTTCTTTTCTGTCTTTTAAGATAAAGTAGTGTACCAAACAGAAATCAAACTTGTTCAGTCGTTTGAGCTTAAAAAAATCTACTTAATTCTAAACATAATACCGAGGTGATCGAGGTGAGGTAGATACCTTTCCAAACAATCTTCTTCTATATTATACTAGCTGTTCCAGCGAACTTCTTTTCACCGGTTAAGTTTGTATGTGAAAAATATAATTTTGTTTTTCCTAGTTTTCTCCAAGTCGAGCGAGATCAAAAGTATCTTATGTCCATCTCCTGGTTCTGAGCTACTTCTCTATCAATTTTCAGCCAAATCGGGTTAGCCGTTCTTGGTTTATAATTAGTGTAACTAAGACGACTTTAGTTGCATATTCTGCATAATGAACTGTAAAAGTAAAAAAAATCAGACTCATAAAAAACAAATTATAGCTCTTTTAACATTACGCAAAAATCGCAATGTACGGCGAACAGCTAGAAGCACTAATTCTTTAGCGAAAATAACTATGTTTTTAATTTACTCGTTTTATGTTTTTTTTTTTTATTTATTTACGATTTGTTTTAAGGATGCTAGGCAGGTTTGCAAGGATCGTGAGGTGTGGCACTCGATACTATCTGCCTACCACGTAAAGGACTTAGCGTGAAGAGATGTATGTAATTACGTTTTTTTTTTAATTTTACGTTTTTAGGTACCTTTTGCGAATTTCTAGCTGAAATATCGTTAGCTAATTCGAGAAAACTTTGTATAAAAATTCATTGCTATTCGTTATTAGTCTGGCTAAAACTCGAAAACGGCTGAATCGATTTGTCTAATTTTGGTTTTGAATTATTTGTTTATATTCAGGGAACGTTTAAAAGATAAGAAAAAAAAACTGCAATGAAACTAGGAAAAACAAAATTTTAATTTTTCCCATACAAACTGAACGGGTGGAACGAAGTTGGCCGGGACAGCTAGTAACCACTAAAATCTATTTCTCCTTTTTTAATCGGTTAAAATTTAAATATAATTTAATTATTTGATTCAATTCAATTTAATTCAATAAAGAAAAAATTCAATGTTTAGAATTAACAAATTCCCCACAATTTCATACCAAGTAAACGTATCTGCAAACAAATCACAAATGAATATTTTTATATCAAAGTTGTCCGTTTTACAAATTTTAAAAAGCAATTTCCATCGCTTGTTATTAATTAGTGCAGTTTTTGTCCAGCCCACATTGTGTAGGGGGTGTGGGTAGGAGAGGGGGGGGGCAATAAAGGTGAACGTGTCATAGAAGCCTCGTTATCTGAGGCTCCGGCAGCAGCTGGTGTCGAGAATTCCTGTCAACGATGGAAATGCGTTGAGAAATAAAATATATATTCAAACTGCATTTGGTACGAGATTTTTTAGTACTTAACGTGGAAAGAGTGTAGCAATTAACCAATAGAGAAGACCTATCCCTTTTTTTGTTCATTGTGAATTATTAACTTCTTTATTGACATTTTTTAATTTGTTTTCGATACAGGGTATTTAAACATTTTTATTTTTTACTCATAAGAATACACTGTTTCATATTTATTTAATTACAACGCTTTTTATAAATTTTTTTTTATGTTATTATTAAGCAGTCATTATTGACTTTCAAAAATGTACTCAGATAGTTATTTTGAATGAAAAATAAAATGAATAATTAATTTAATAAACATCCCTTCACTAATTAAATAAAATATTGATCATTGTATAAAAGAAATTGGAATTTTGTATGGAAGGAACATTAGGACAAATATTTTATTGTACCTGATGTCTGTATATGTATTTGACTAACCAAGCATCAATCATTATTAGTGATATTGTGTCATCTCATAGTTTCTCATAGTTCATTGACGTCTTCGTTTATTTTTTAGTTCATTGTGAAGTGTAAACAAATTTGTAAACATCCCCTCACTAATTATACAAAGGATTGTTCTAACGCAAAGTGAGCTAAACTACTGGGACTAAAGTATAACTATAGTATAAGTTATTGATCTTTATAATATAAAAATTAATTGTTAAATGTACCAATTTGGCTAATTCTTTTCCACTACAGTAGATATTGCCAGGATTAGGTTCTTATGCAATAAAAACTAAGAAAATTGCAGGGAAAATGGGAATAACAATACCTTACTTTTGAAGTGAAAACTTCTGTGGCGGCGTTGCGCTTTTGTTGGAATGGGTAAAAACTTTTAAACTCTAGTCAGGTCACGTGACCTGATCGAAAAATCGTAAGACGGCGCAGGGCGCTTGCACGAATGTTCATGTTGTCATGTTTGTGCACGATAGCGCAATAAATGAACATTGTATTCTACCACACAAATTATAGTACTTTTATACTAATTATTAAAGCAATTCGTGCACAATTATTCCCCTACCACTCCAAAATATCAGAAATGCACTACGTTAATATTAAAGTTTTCACTTCTGCCGGCACTCCCGGAGTGCAACCCGTATTTTTTTAAACAAACTGAACGAGTGGAATGAAGTTCTCCGGGACAGCTAGTACGACAATAAATATGTGTCATAAACTCTTAAGACTCGGTCATCGACATTCATCAAACAATAGCCTGCCCTTATCGGGAATGGAACACTAGATCCTTGCTTAAATTAATTAGGCGTGAACCTTTCGGCCAACGAGGTCATAATTATAACAAGAATGTAAAAATGCGCCTTACGTTTGAAGTGAACTTAAAAACAGAAACAATCAATTTTTGACATAAAATTTCTCATCAAAATGTATTTAATTTTAGATGGAACCAACTGGAAAACATGTGCTTTCATACATAAAAAAAGAACTATTAAAGAAAGATAGTCCAGTAAATAGATTACACATAAACAAATAGAATCAGTCATAGAACTAGTCTTAGCTTTGTAAACCCAGATCTCATAATATTTATGCGATCTAAAAAATACTTAGTTGCATGATGCTTTTAGTTTAGTTGAATGTAAAAATGCGAAATGCATAAAACCATAATTTGGTTGGAAGGACATTGTAGTTTAAACGTATCCAAAGACTAATTTTCAAAATTCATTTTGCTTCTTTTAAAATAATAAACTGCAGTAAAACTGCAATATCGACTCC
Source organism: Calephelis nemesis (assembly GCA_002245505.1). NCBI lineage: Eukaryota > Metazoa > Arthropoda > Insecta > Lepidoptera > Riodinidae > Calephelis > Calephelis nemesis. Next base: position 148,786 of record NJDD01002478.1, read on the forward strand.
AACTATTTTATTAGTTACCACGTCGCTATTATTTTTTTTTAAATAGTTCTGATATGGTCATAAATTCAATCAACATTCTACCAGTAGTACCTACTCATAAATGATGAGTTCGTTAACATAAGCGAAATCTTTATAGACTATTAAGTATAGTTCAAAAAAACACTTGTCAGATCAAGGTAAAATTAATATGGGACCACCTTGGAATTATGACCTATCTTTCTATAAATGAACCATCAAAATCGTTTCATTTAGTTATGACGTAACAAATATAAAAAGTAAAAAAAATACATAGTTAAATTGGGAAACACCTCCTTCTATAAAGTAGGTTTACCCATTTTCCATGTGCTCATTATGGATGCCACAGCACAAATAAAGAGAGCGATTATTAGCTTCCATTCGTTCGGTCTGTACCTAGCATTAGGATATGAAGAGTGGGAAGCTTGTAGTAGAATATTCTAACCTTTTTCGTTGCCCGACTCAGGGATCGAACCTGATCGAAGTCTAGTCCGACGCCGGACCGCTACACCACAGATAGTGGTATGTGACATGTTTTAACTTTGACAAAATGCAAGCCATATGTACTCTTAGCAGTATTTTGCGTAAAAACATTTTATAAGGTTTCCCTTCCTTTTTTGAACCGCTATTTCTTTTCTATAAATCCAAACAGCGACTTTGTATTCAACTCCCTAAATTTTAAAGCAATTTATTCCCAAATTTACATAGCATAACAACTGCAAAATGGAACAACAGCTTTGTTGGGAACAAAACCCGAGCTCATTTGGTATACAGCTCTAAGGACCGGCTGCTTGTGTTACAACGGGATCTACCAAGAGTTTACTCTAAGAATTTCAGGAATTGGTGGAGTTTTTCGTGGAATATGTAGGTTTTAAAAATATGAAACCATAGTTTTATATTATATACTAGTAGAAATGTAAACAAGTGTAGTTGTTGTTGTTTCGCAAAGCTATATATATATACCTACCGCTTCGGGGATAAGTGCATATATATAAGTATATATGACGAAGACGGTAAGTGGTGTTTAGTGTCTTTATTTGTAGGTGGTAAAGCTATCGGCAAACGGGCACATATAAAATTGTAGGTAACTCTTTAATGTTGTATAATAATTTTAAAAAAACACATTTATTCGTGTTTGCCCAGCCCGGGATCGAACCTGAGATTTTCATTTCCTAGAACGCTAGACCATAGAAAAATATCAACATAATATAAAATAAAAACAAGACTCTGTTACAATAAAACTCTAAGGGCGGATAGATAACTAAAACAAAAATTCATGGAGTACATAACTGTCGTACATTTTCTCAAACAAGAAATACTAAATCGTGTATTACTTAAACTGCAGCAGGAACACTCAAAAACAATGTTGAAATTAAATGTTTTTAAAAGAAGAAATAATTACTGAACACAGATTCACTTGGGTTTCAAAATTATTAGAATGTAACCCGATTACCGACGGGGGCAGGCGTTTGTGTGATGAACATTTAGATGTCTGCATTTCCGGGTCTGGGTGTTTATTAAATTTATTGTGGTATATATTTAAGTATTTATTTGTAATAGTATCGTTGACTAACACCCATAACCACAAGCATATAATTTGCTTACTTTGGGGTTAGGTTCAATTTGTGTGATTTGTCCAGGGTAAAAGAAAACCTGTTGTCGTCGGCGCTTGGTGGAATTCCATTGAGGTAAACGCGTGTACTTTTCACTTACACACTTTATGATATGCTATAGCCAACCGGTTATAAAGCCCTGATGATGCTGTGAAAAGTGAAACTGCTTGGCTATAGCGTAACATAAAGTTTTAAAGTGTATAGTGGAAAATTACAAGTGTTTACCTCAAAGCAGTGTGTGTCCAAAATTATTGACTTCTCACTGAAATCTTTTGAACTCTAGAGATAAGAAGTAGCAATTTCTTTTATAATCTATTCTCTACAATCTATAACATGTTATAGCATTTTCCACTTAAAATAATGGCTACCATATGAAAATATTAGGAAAAAATTATATCCAAGATGTAAGCATTGCGTTATAAATCATGAGTTATAATAGCTTCAATGTTAATCATTTTGCATCACACTATTAGCTACTCAACATTCTAATTTGAAACCAAAGAGGTCATGGTGATATTAATATTGTAAGCTGAAGTTGGTACCAATTCAGGTAATCCGTAACAAAAGCCTTTGCATGTTATCATAATCATGATACTAACGACATAAAAAACGGACACTTGGCTCAAACAACATGCGAAGCAACTATATAAATAAATAAAATCCTGATAGTTTCATGTCACAAAGTTTGGCACAAACATAGAGGGTAACTTGGATTAGCACATACAATTTTATTAACATATTTTTGCCTCAAAAATATGTTCCTGCAAATTAACCACGTGAGCAACGCCGCGGGCAACAGCTTGTAAATAAATATCACTGAACGTATTACATAAACTGAGATTAGCCCCAAAGCAAGTAAATTATGTTTTTTGTTATGGGTGTTAGTCAAAAATGCTAATAGACATACAAAAAATAAACCAAAATAAATTAGATAAAAAACTAGACCCCTGAAATAAAGTCATTTAAATATTCGTCACACAAAACTCTACCGCTGTCGGAAATCAAACCCGAACCTCGTTATTAGTCAGTGGATTTAGCGGTGTACGCTAATTCAAAGAAATTGGTACCAACACGGAGGAAAATAGAAATTATTCCTTAATTACAGAAACTTGTTAAACTACCCGAAACCGAAATAATAAAATCCAGTATCTCATACAAGATAAAATTTTGCGGGAAGGCGAAATAAAAAAACAATTAAATATATTTAGGTGTCCCTGAGTGTCGTAAATCCTGTGAGGGGACGAGTGGGTAAGGTCCTGTGACATTCAAAGATACGAAATGGCGGGAAATAGCTCATTTAAAATACAGGAGACCGCTGCTAAGAAAGGAAACGCGCTGTACGTCGAGGTTCTTCACGCTTTTTAGACTTCTTGGAATTGTCTTGTGTAAGAGTTTTTAAACTTAACCTACTATAAATTTAACTTGAAATAGACTTTTAATATTTTGTAGAAAAAGATAGCGATTTAGAACAAAATATACAATGGTGATGATGCCATGGTTGCCGGAATTCGGTTGTGCCACGAATCTCAGAAATCGACGTATTTGTAAGAAAAGAATAATGAATATATAAGAAATTAGGCAAGGCTACACTGGACACTTGATATTATCTGCCTTGCTCACAAGAAACTCGGCGTGAAGATATATTGTATGTGATTCAGAACACGGCTCTTTAGAACACTGGGTGGCTGTGCTAGGGTTGTTATCTTTAGCTAACGCATATAAAAGTAGTAGTAGTACTTGAATCTAGTTGTTTGATTTGTTGTTTAAAATTAACTTCAAAGAACTCCAAACCTGGCCAGCCAGGATAAAAAACTGCAAAACATTTCCTCTTTAAACACTTAATCTATTTAAAAAAACGTATTAAAATCCGTTGCGTGGTTTGAAAGATTTAAGCACATAAAGGGACATAGGGACAGAAAACGCGACTTTCTTTTGTACTATGTAGTGATGACAGTTATATTTAGAAAAAAAATTAAACTTGATGGCTAACTTGGCTTGATTCGTCGCTAACTTATAGCCAGCATTATATATCATGCATTCAAACTTAATATATTCACAGAAATCCATCCAGTCGAGGAGTTTGTTTCGTAGTTTCTCCTCCTGACTGGCTAGGGTAAAAACTGGTGCTAGTGTACGGTAGATAAAAATAATTATAAATAAATTTCCTTGAAATAGATAATATGTTTACATAAAAGTATGAATGGACATTACACAAACCCAAAAAAATAACCCCAAAAGCAAACAAATTTCATGTTTGTGTTTCAAAAGTAAGACGATTAGAAAACATAAATAAATACTAGTTTAAGTCTAAATATTTATCATACAACTTCAGGTATTCAACTTACTTTTAGAGAAAAATTACTATAGTGTCAAAGATTTTCTTGCAGATAAGAATAAATAATAAAGTATTTCTGATATGATTAATTTAATTGCAGAATGTTGGGTGCGCAGGAGTTTGTTTCGCCGTTTCTTTGGAAACGGTGGTAGTTTACGGTAGATAGGGATAAATTAATTTACATTTGAAAAATTGTTTGTATTAATAAATAATCTGTAATCAATACTATAAACAGTGTTTAAATAGTAAGTAAATAATTAAAATAACTAATTTAATTAATAACTGATAAAATATTTGCATACCACAAGTTGGAAGAATATGTAAAAACTTTGCAAAATAAATAATGAATTTGTTAATATTAATAAAATATTTGCACAATGTAATATGGTAGAACTAACTTCTACTCGCGGCTTCGCCCGGACACTGAAACATATTTTTATATTTTGTTGCCTATCTGTTATTTTTATGTATATACTATATTCCTGTTAAGTTTCATCTAAATTTATTCAGTAAATTTAGTAACAAAAATCCATCCATTCTTACAAACTCATCTTATTATTAACTGTAATATTATAAGGATTAAGTTATGTTGGTAGCCATAACATCGTTGTAACAACTTCTAAACTCACATATTTTCGCAAATAAATAGTAATAATTTTATTTCGTTTAAAATCTCTGGCCGCTGCACTCCATCATGGAACACGACAATGTCGAGAGCTGATACTTTAATGTCATGAATAATCGAGGTAATGATAATAATAGTGACGAGCTTTTGTAAAGTACTCTTTCTTCTAGTAAAATCATCTAATATCTTTATTTAGTAATATAATTCAGATGGATTTTTTGTATTTCATAGTACAAAGCTTATTCACTTTTGTATGTGATAGTACAAAAGTTGTTCACTTTTATATTTGATAGTACAAAGCTTATTCACTTTTGCATTTGATAGTACAAAGCTTGTTGATTTTTATATTTGATAGTACAAAGCTTATTCACTTTTGTATTTGATAGTACAAAGCTCATTTACGATAAAGAGACGCTTTTGACCAACACAAGATAGTAGCAATATAAGGGTATTATGAATCCGAGAGAGTCTCTTCACATGTGGCTCGCCGATGCATCTTACACAAAGACCGTGTTTACCAAAGTAAAGAGGCTTTGCATTTTTAAACCACTTCATGTCACTCCTAACAACTAGCTTTTCCCTGATATTCTCTAAGAGTATTTTAAAAATTCAGTGTTTTAAAATTCGAAGGACTCGTATCTTTGATAGGGATCCCTTGAATACCAGACATTGTTTTTTGATAGCGTAAGACAGCGTCTTAATGGAATGGTCTATTTAACATAATATGCACGCGTCGTATAAGCTATCAGGCAGAGAGGCAGATGATTTATTCTACACAAGAATCCAAAAGCTACATGGGGAGTAATTTCAAATAAGCTGGCTTTATGTGAGGGGATTTCTCATATTATTTTGATTTAATGCAAAAACATTACAGTTGGTACATTACATTACAGCCCGGTGTTGGTCTGGGCTCCTTTGCAGAATAGACCATCTGCCTTTTCCTGCCAGGCAGCTCGTAAAAGGCGAGCATAGGCTTACTATCACTAACACCGTAACATCTGACTAGGTGGTAGAGTTTCGCAGCGACTCACCCGGATTGGTACCACCGCCTTACCTATTCCTGCCGCCATAACGTCATGACGTATTCCGGTTCGGATGGTAAGGTAGCCGGTTAACTTAGTTTTGCTCGAGGCCTAACATCCCGGCCTCTGGTTGGCAACACACCATTACCACCTTTGGTGTCTCTAGGCGGCGGAAATTTTTTACCATCAGGAAATCCGTCTGCTTGTTTGCCTTCCAATGCTACAAAAAAAAACATTTGTCAAAATAACTGTTGTGATTTTGATATTTTATGCATCCTTGCCATTTAATAAAGTCACAATGCGTTGAACATTTGCTGTAGTTTCTCGAATTAATGAAGTATTTCTAACATAAATAATATTTCTATACATATTATGACTAGTCGAACGCAACTATTAGCTTCAAAATACAAAACTGGCTATTTTGGATCTCGGTCTTTTTGCGATTTGGCAGAATTAGTAAAAAAATACTTATTCTACACCTCATAATCGACTTTTTTGTGTAACTTGTCGAGGGACATTTATTAATTTATTTATTTATATGAGATGTTATAATTTATTTCCGCAAATTAACGCCTAATCTTTAAAATGCCAAAAAAAAATATTGAAACCTGTACCATAGAAAATATTTTATAAATATTTTTTAGGTTTTCAGAATACGAGTATAACCTTAACTTAATTAAAATTAAAAACTCACAAAATAAAGAAAAAGTTACACATCAACATAAAATGTCACCAAAAACAACTTTAGTTTTCAAACAAAACAATATGCATTGGAATTAGTCAATTCGTTTAGGAGTTATGATAACACGTAAATAAACATACAGTCAAAAATCAAAAAACAATCTCTTTTTAACTTTTTATTTTTTTTTAACATCCTAGGGAAACTTTCGGGGTTAAAATTATGAAAACGACCTCCTCGCTTTTCTAATCATTGTTCTTTTTTAGCCACATATAGCACAATTTATGAATGTAAGTATATAAAATAAAATAAAATATGTGAATAATTGATTCATATATTTTATTTAACGTTTTTTACGTTATGAATGGACCCACAAATTAAAGATTTTAACTTTTTTTGCTTCTACAGTAAATTAAATGGCCTTTATTCATCTCTCAGTGTTCGGTACTTGTGATTATAAACTTTATTTTTTTATTTGAAAGAGCGACGTATTTCCCATTTCAACAATATCTGGATCTAAATATGGAATTTTGTTAAGTATATGACATTTCAGTAATGTTCCCATCCAGAAGGTAAGCTAGGGTCAAAAAAATTCATTGTAACATTAAAAATGCAAAAGTCTATAATATTTCTATTTGTCAGCGTTTGGACTGACTACTTGCCAAGTAATAACAACCAAGATAAAAAATGGAAACTGCTTTTTTAGATTAATTAACCCTAAAATGTTATAATGACGGATTGAGTAAAACCTTATACACTGAAGAAGTCGCGGGTAAAAATCTGGTATGACAACTTTTTAATTTTTTTCTCTTTTTAAGTACTGTTGAAAATCACGCTCAGATGGTTTCAACATATTTTTCTATTTCATCGCTGTCAGAATTTTTAAGACCAAACTGGCACCGGATCCTCAGCTAACGAGTGTTCTATGACACGTTTACGTTTATTACCTGCGGGCTGCCTGCCCCCAGAGCCGGGGTAGAGGGAGCTGCGAGATGTGGACCGAAAAAACTGCACTAATTGAACGCTATTTATGAAAATTGCATTTTGAAATTTGTATAACAGATAACTCCCATAAAAAATTGGTGAAACCGTACCTATTGATAAAATAACATTAAACATGCTAGAAAATATTAAATTTTATAGGATCGCCTAATATGAGGTAAAAACGTAACTGCTGGCTGTCAAAATCGACGCAACGGTACGAAATGAATTAATGATATGCCACAAAACTGCTAAGTAGCAGTACTGTGTATGTATCCTCAACAAGGTATTGATGGTGACGTCCATCGAAGTGGCACGCGAAGTCGATTAAGTCTTCACTTTTATATACATACTAGCCAACCCAGCGAACTTTGTTTACCTTTACAATTACTGCTACTAATAGTTTGTATAGATTTAAGCACATTTATTTTGCAATTTTCCATATTTTTCTTTTCACAAGAACCTTCTCCTGACATTAAAAAGATTATCAAAATTGATCCATCAGTTGGGGCGTGATGTGATAGCCACGCAAAATGGGAATTTATTTTTATGTATATAAATTAAACATTAACAATCATTCGTTAACACTCGGATACCCAAAACACTACAAACAGAAAAAAACAACTACCTAAAAAGTAATGGGCAATATAAAAAGAAGAAAAAACAAAGTAAGAGTAATAATAAGAACAAATTCAAATAATTAAGTCTTTGTCTTGGTTTAGGAGCGATTTCTATAAATGGACTAATACCTACACAGATTTTTATGGAAACAATCAAAAACAAAAATAAAAAAATTAAACAAACAAACAAAAAATTAAAAACTTGTCCACCCTCATCTTGTATGAATTTTATATTTAATGGAGTTTTGTAAGGAGTGTGACCTCCTTCAGTAGTGTGAGTGTGTATTTATAGCTACATGGTTGAAACTGTGCGTGATATGTCAAAGAAGACAGTGACTCTTTATATAAATTATTCAAACGCGTTGGCTTCTACAGTCGTATTTGTCATACATATGTAGATATTTAAAAGAATATGTTATAACGTAGAAAAATAACAAGTGGATATTTACCTTTAATGTTCCGGGTTTGCTGGGTAGAATAGACTTCCTCTGTGCCAGACAGTTAATATGAGGCAAGCATAGGTTAATATATAGGTAATTACCAACAAGACCACTTCTGGTATTGCTGTGCAGCAACTTGCCTGGTTAGCAATCCAGTGCCTTATATATTTCTGCATAATTCTGTCACGTTCCTGTAAATTATATGTATGGATACTTTTAACAGTGCCTCTACTGCATGGAAATGTGGATAAAGGATAAAGGTTTCTCACCAAGTGGAAACTTTTCGTCAATGCCCTAGCGTGAGTTTACGATGCTAATTCCTGCCGTCATAATGACAATGTCACGATTCTGTCCTGAGGGTAGGGTAGTAGTTAGACTTTCACTTTCTGTTCTGCCCAATTTCTGTACGGAAACAATTGACTTCTGTCAGACTATTACGCACTTATATCTAGGATGTCTATAGGCCATGTTTGTCTTTTATTATCAGGAAACTCGTGCTTATTCACTGTCATGACATATAATAAACGCCGGCTAAAAAGGCTCAGCGCAACAGTTCCAAAGTTATTCGTTTAAAGGACATTATGTAAGAGAAAAATGCCGAGGCTGCTTTCTTCCGGAGTGGACAAGGTATGATTAATGGGGGTACCAATTGAGATCGATAGTGGACTACACTACTAGTTACGGAAGGTGATTTATGGAAGTTAGTCTCAAAGGCAAGATTTTTTTAAATCTGGGTAATTTTTTAAAAACTTAAACGTAAGGTTTTTTCATGTACTGAACTGTTTGTATCTTTTTACTCATGAAGGTTGATAACGGCTGCTATAGTTTGAAGTGGATATGTGTGTCGGTCTGTGGCATCATAACTTTTGAACGGATTGACTGACTTTGATGCAAAATTGTGTTTGAAATCTAAACTAATGGAAATGCTTCTTGGCTTTTTTTATGTTATAGAAAGGCAAACAAGCAGACGGATTTCCTGATGGTAAGAAATTCACGCCAGCTAGAGACACCAAAGATGGTAATGATGCGTTGGCAACCTGAGGTCAGGATGTTAGGTCTCGAGTAGAAGTAAGTTTACCGGCTACCTTACCCTCCGAAGCGGAACACGTTTGGCGGCAGGAATAGGTAAGGCGGTGGTACCAATCCGGGCGAGTCGCTGCGAAACTTTACCACCTAGCTACTTTAAATTTAGGTTTTGTTGGAGGATAAAAAACGGTGCTATTATCTTATTAGTATCAGAAATTTTTAACGCTACGTACAGACTATATATTTCACGTCACCTATGACACTGAAGGTACATTGCCCACACAAGGCCCCGGTTATTGACATAGTAAATTACTGAAATAAACTATTGAGAAGAGAGAGATCGCAGAATTTTACCACCTATTCTGCTCATGGTGCTGATGACGATTAAGCCCATGGTGGTGTAGGCACCGAGTCTCTTCGATAAAAAAATGTTAGTGTTAAAGTGACTACACTAACTTCTTGATCAGAAAGAGTTTAATGGTTTTTTATTTACAATAGTTTAAATTAGATTAGTATTTTTTTTTAAATAACAAAAAAAGATAAATTAAAACTTGTAACGCACGTAATAAACCTTCTTTAATTAATTGGCGAAAGACGAAGGTTATGAGATCAATTTTAGTAACGATGAAATTGGTTCTTTTTCAAAAATGTTCTGGGAAATTTGTCTTTAGCACTTAAAGGGCGCCAAAATTAAAATAATGTAACAAAATATTAAATAAATTTCATCCTAAGCTACAGTACATTCAAATTAAAATTGTAAAATAAGTGGCCACAAAAAAAACTGCCTGATAGGAATGCTAATCAGTGGTTTCAGATCCTATTTTATAAAAAGTAACAACATTAAGGAAAAGCTACAGAAAGTAAAGGTTGGACCACATCAGTCAGATCGTTTCGCATTTGTTCCTTCTCTGCAATCGCTGTCACAGACCGTAGCGTACAGCACGTGACTTTCAATGATCAATTAAACTATAGTCTAGTCTATTTAAAGAAGCAGTAGCATGCTTCAACATTTTAACCGAAAAACCGAAACTAACCGCCTTGAAAATTTCGCCGTTTGCTATAGCGTTTCAATCTTCTATCTCGCTCTTGCAAATGAGGGTTTTGGGCAATAAGAAAAACATATGACAACGTTATAGAAAGGTTATGCTTTAGAATTTTCACTCTCTGTCTCGCTCTAGCAAATGACAGAAACGAATATGACGATGGAAAAGGGTAGTACACGTTATATAATTTTAACTTTTTCACTCCCTTTAGCCAATGACGGCTTAGAACGACTACTAAGTATAGGTCGACGGAAAAGGCGATGCTATGCAGACAGATGTAGTCCAAGCTTAAGAAGCCTCATTGTAGAATCAAGACACGAGCAAACTTCATCGCAATCAGTATCAGAAACGAAACTCTACTTGTTAAAAACTCAGGTTGCTTTAAACTTGTACACATTCTACTTTTAAAAGACAATGTTTTTATACTACTTGTTTCTTCTTGAAATCTTGATAACTTTGTAATTTCTTTCCAGCTTGTGAACTTTTAAATCCATTCCCATAAATCGAATTAAAAAAAGAGTGTTATTTTTATACAATCAAAATGCGCCCACTAGTTAATAGATTTTGATTGTTCTATTTTCGAAAGGTAGCTCATGATTTCGAAATAGTCACTACATAGTATAAAACAAAGTCGCTTTCTCTGTCCCTATGTCTCTTTGTATGCTTAAATCTTCAAAACAACGCAACAGATTTTGATGCGGTTTTTTAATGGATAAAGTGATTAAAAAGGAAGGTTTATGTGTATATTTTATACCCGTGCGAAGCCAAGGCGGGCCGCTGTCGTCGCATAAATTTCATCAGAAACCGACTACTATGCGTTAAGGTACAAGAAAATTGATACATATTTCAAATGTCAGAATTCATATCAAGCATAACTAAAACATCTCTTTTCAATATCTATTCATTATTGGCCAAGGAATCGCGTAACAAGCAAGCATTAAAACATACAATCGCAAATTGGCCTCCTCCTTTTTAGTGGCAAAAGTTTAACAAAATGCCACAAAATCGACTTATTTCACTTGGCATACGAAATTTAATAATTATGAAAAACTGATTTTTATTTTAAACCTGGCCACATTCTAAGAGTCTACTTTTGGAAGGAGTTTTGTTTCACAAACTTCCATGTTCCTAATATTGAAATATTGCAGCGCGTTGTAAATTTACGGCGCGTGAAGATCCGAAGCCGGCAATAGCAGTTCGTCCCAGGATTAAATTGGCTCGACGCCCGGGACCCTTTATTAAATAGTTTCAAGAGTTAGCCAACATTTACTTTCACAAAACTTAGGGAGAAAAAGTTATATCGAATATTTTCGTTCATCGGGGATGATAATATGGACGTAGTTTACTGTTTTTTACGTCTTGATACTTATACTTTCAAGTTAAAAATTTGGAATTTCAACTTTTCTTTTATTTCATAGTTTCGATTTCGAATGCGATAACTTTCATAAAAACTTGAACGAAAGATTTGCGGCGAATTTTCAAAGAAAAAATGTACTTATGTATAAAATGTAAATATGTTAATAAATATTCTGTGTTTTTTTTGTCAATGTCATTGCAATTATTGTACCTGCAGTATTCTTTTCTATAATACGATATTTTTTTTTTTCAAAATTTGGCACATATGGAGTACGCATTATTAAAAATTTGTCGCTTTACCCATAAACTCGGGCACAGGTATGACGACGGTACTGGTGGTAGCGGGAAGAAGCTAAGCTTAATTGTTTCCTGATTCTGACTATTTCTTTTTTATCTGTGCTTCATTTTGCTGCATCCAAGCCTCCTTATTTGCAAACCAGTGTAACAGCGAATATCGAAATTGAGGGAGTAATAATATCTTAACTAGATTTTTAGTTATTTTTAATCGCCTCTATGGTCCAGCGATTCATCATCGGACTTGATTTCTTAAGGTCCTAGGTCGGGCAACAAAAAGAATTATAATAACTTTTCACAATTTCCTATTAAAAAATAACGTTCCCTCGAATTAGATATGTGTCCGGTTGACGATAGGCTTGTCACGTATCACATTGCGGGACTTTGTATCTTCGGATATTCATGGGTGACTTGGTTATGCCTCTGCCTACCTCTTAAGGAATATAGGCGTAAATATACTTTTCTTGTTTAATCCCCGACAGAACAACAGGGGGCTGTAAGTTTGACATGTGTGTGTGTGTGTCTATCAATTGCATCATAACTTTTGAAAGGATGGACTGATTTCGTTGTGGATTTTTGTTAAAAAGCGTGATCAAAATGGTTTTCAACTACATTACATCTAGGTTTTGTATGGGCTTTAGAAAATGTTTAAATTCATCGTTTTACTAATATTAAAGGTAATTTAGGAGATTTTCAGCACACTTAGTTTCATTATCTCCAATGCAAACGAGGCGGTCAAGTGGGGTCACAGTGAGGTGGTTTAGTGCCTATGGACATTGGAGCATTACCATATGAAAGTGCTGAGCCTCTCGTTTGTTTTGTAACCAGCTCGTTGGGTTTACATTGTATACCTGTGCTTCATCAATTGATTAGCCGTTTTCTGTGGTTTAACTCTCTCGTACGTCGCACATGAATAATAGCGTGATTATATTTAACTTAGTAACGTAACTGCAGCTATTAACGATCCATTTGAAACTTGTGGCTATTACAGACCCCCAAATCGTTTCTATTTCTAATTCTAGTTCTAAAAACAAATTTTCATTGCTACATATTTAATAAGATCCTACTAATATTATTAATGAGAAAATTTGAAAGTATGACGACTCGGCGGATTTATTAGATAAAACTAAACAGGAATAAAATCGATACGTAAGAATAACACAAAGGGTGCAATTTATATGAAAAAAGCTGCAAGTAATAGCTAGTTAATATAAAAATGTGTGTATGCATTTTACAAATATATTTTATTTTGTAAAATAAATCCCGCCCAAAACATAAATGTTGCTAACTGCCAAGTTCGATAATATGAGAATGCCTCGCCTATAAAAGAGTGAGATCAAAATAAGTACCAAGTTCCATACACATACCTCAGTTAAAAGTAGTTACAGGAATGCACACTTGATTTTCCGCAGTTTGAAAAATAGATTCTGAATAAATTTCATATTAAATACCTTAAATTCTAATACCTACAGGAACGCAAACCTGTTTTTTCAGCAGTTTCCTGATAACATTTAAATTTTTCTGTACTTTTTAATGATGTTTTTAATGATGTTACTTGGCAAGTTTTAATAAAAAATATATACTTGACACATAGCGTTCAGTAGGTATATAACAATATGTGTGAAAACTTGAACTTGAAAAAGACCTATCTCCATGCCAAATTTCAAGTCAATACAACCATTGGAAGTGGTATAGGTCTTTGATGAGTGAGTCAGTCAGTTAGTGTATAGTAAAAATAGCGGTTTTCTGACATCAATATCTCAAGAACTGCAATAGGTATATTAAGGAAATTTTGTATTTTAGATAAGTAAGGAGATCTCAACAGACACTTGAAGTTTCATATGTGTAGATAAAATAGATTTTGAGTTAAAGGGGGGTCGAAATTAGACCGAAATGGTTCGTGTCGCCCACCCATGGCCGGTGTGTCGCTTTTGTTTTGCTTGAACTTGGCGAACACACTGCCGTGTGTCTAGATAATATCCTAAATATATAAAAGTTTTTACTTCACAACTTTGAATAAATTTCCCATCATGGTTTTTTCAAAGGAACCCTCTTAAACCACAAGTTCTTTTCCAATTCCAAAAGGCAAAAGTTTTATTCCAAAAACAAATAAAACTCTTTTAAAACTGTGTACATTTACCGGGAAAAGTCGACTCACCCATTACAATGTTTAAAGGCTCTCATCTTTGGTGTTGGGCAGCGGACCCTCGAAGGAACTATTCACGACAGTAAACAGTTTCCAGTACAGACTTGGTTACGGAGAATGCAAATATAGTTCAATTTACCAAACAACGTGAGTATTGGAGCTGTAATGTAATACAATGCTAAGTATTTTAAAACTTTATATTATCGCCTCTGCTGTCTAGCGTTCCTTGACTTCTCGAGGTCCTAGGTTCGAACCTCAGGTCAGGTAACTAAAAAACTAGAAAAATTGTATTTCAATTCAACGTTGCTGGGATTGGATATGTGCCCGGTTTACGATAGGCTTGCCACTTTTTACATTGTGGGATTTACTGTCTTCGGCTAGTCCTGGGTGCCCTTGTTGTGCCTCTCCCTACATAAAGTAAAATATGTTCAATAATTATAAACTTAATTTAATTAAAGAAATCATGGTTGGCGATGAATTTGTTTCGGCGGTTTTTCCTCTGGCTAGCTAGGTTTGAAGACGGTGGTAGCAAAAGACACATAGTAAAATCTGTTTATATGCTTTAACATATTTATAACAACTTTTTAACACAAATACTCCACAAAAAAATGAATTTAATTTCATGTTCCGTTCTGAAGGCTATGGTAGCCGGAAGACTTGCACAATAGGCCTTCCATACCGGCCTCAGGACAGCGACGCACCTATAACATCTGTGACGTTTATAGGCCACGGTTGTCTCTTACCTTTAGAAGAGTCTTGTGCTTGTCGCTGACCTATAACATAAAAAAGATAGAGATACAAAAACCCCTCCAAAATTCTTTCAAATACAAGTCAACCTCCTGTATATTGAAAAAAAAATGATAGAAGAAGGCGTTACTTTGCGGAAATCAAAATAAAATTATTTAATTTGCAATTTTCCGCCAAAAAATGTATACGTATTATGGCGTAACAAAAAAATACAAAATAGTGCGTTAAAAATGAATTGGAATCTGCTCGACCTTCGTGGAGTGCAGTCGATTTCTCCTGATGATGCTTCGGTTACGAAGCGAAACGTACGTTGAGTTTTTACTAGTACGTGTATTGTTGGTGCTAATAAATCAGTTTAGTGGTGTGTATTGTGTGGAGCTGGATATATTTGGGAGTTTTAGCTTCCGGTAAGTCCAATTCATTCTTAACGCACTATTTTATCTGTTTTGTTACGCCATAATACGTATACACATTTTTTTGGCAGAAAATTGCAAATTAAATAATTTTATTTAGATCCTGTATATTGCACAAAAGAAGACAAGTAGGCATTAAAATCATGGGGTATTTAAAAGTTCTGAAAACTTAGAGCTCATATTTATAAAATTGTAATTAAAATAAATAATAATTAAATTGAACAACAATCACAAAAGTAAAAAAATCAATAACCCCAAAAAAAATGATTCTTTTAAAATGAACAATCTCGATCACGCTTTCACACAAATTATATTTTTTTTTCTCGTAAGTGATTAAATGTAGAAATGTCATTTTCCCAAATATTCTTACAATTTTTTTTTTAAAAAATTTCTTTGCTATGTGTGTTTGTAAGCATATGCATGCGTAAATGAATATATATGGCCGTTGGAGAACAAGACTCGCGCTCTGAGTGCGTTCGTGCGTGTATGCGTTCATGTGTAGATATGCGTTCGTGCGTGGATGCTTTCGTGTGTGGATGCGTTCGTGAATGGATGCGTTCGTGTGTGGATGCTTTCCTGCTTATATGCGTTTGTGCACTCTTGCTTGATAAATACGTAAATGCGAAGAATGAAAATGAAAAAATACATCACACTGACTAATAAAAATGTTATGTTTTTAAAATTAATATACCTGAATAATAGAATTTATACTCTTTGTCGGCGGATACAGTGAACGCTGTTCGTCAGATACTTATAAATCATCAATATATTTGTTTGTGTGTGTCAAATGCATGGTAGTGTGGGTTTTGTTAATATTTTACTAATTTATTTATGTTTTATTTATTGATTTAATGTTCTTCGTAAGCATTATTATCATTGAAAAATATTAGCGTTCTGCAATTCTCTTACACATGAACTACAAGTAAAAGGGTACCAAATTTTATGCTACTGCGTCCGCGTAATTTTCGTAAAAAGAGGTCCAAAGTTTTGGCATCACGTATTAATATATATATTACTATGTGAAATATAAATGTAAGTAACCTTTTTTTTAAAAGTATACACCAGTCGGTAATTGAAGCTGGATTTTGAGGTCACGTAGGCGAGTCCGATAACTCCTCCATAATATAGGCGTTCAAGGCAATGACTTTTAAGTTTTATTTTGTATATATAATTCTTTAACTGTTTTTACAACAGTTACAATATACTACGTTGCTAGATTTCAAATAGGACTAAAGCATTTTATCCGTTCGCAGTCATTAGGCTCAGGCCAAATTCAGCGGGTTTTATTCCAGTCGTTTCATATTTTCTAATATCGTTCCAATCCTGTATTTTAGGATTCGGTTAAACCGTTAACTCGCTGTGAATATAATTCAGGCTCAAGTTCTTGCCATTCGTTAAATACAAGTAGCGATACAGACCAGTATATAAAACGGGACATTAATACTTACGGTGAGGATATCATTTAATTTGATAAGGCTTTTTTTTGTCAGATGGAAAAAAGGCATTGGATGCAGAAGCTTTTTACATAAGTCATTTAATACGGGAGTTAAAAAAAAGAGTTAAAGGTATCTTTTCCTAAAAGTCCCAATAAAAGTTTTAAAGATAAGTTTTTAATTTTCATGAGGCTGTAGTTTATATTTCATAGGTTGCCTGGTTTACCATAATCTTGTAAAGAGATCTTTTATGTAAAATTTCTTTTAAGTCCGGATAGTGTTGCCAGGCGTCCGGATCAAGCCGGACATAGTCAGGCTTTCTGGTTATATGTTCGGCCAAATTAGAGCGTGTCCGGCCTATCCGGCTTTTGTTAGGCTTTTCACATATCATGAACGACGATTTGGCATAAGATTTTATTTTTAATTTCACTAGAATTAAAAAAAATATGACAGTAAAAAAGCTTAGTTTTACATACATATTTTTTGTTGTACCTAATGATGAGGCAAAATCCTAATATTGTAAGATCCAGCTTTTCTACCCAAATGTCCGGCCAAACTGGCTGGACTGTCCGGGTTTTAGGTTTGACAATCAGGCAACCCTAAGTCGGGATGAGAGAATCTCTAAAATTCAATGACTAAATTTAAGTTCGCCTCTGTGGTCTAGCGGTTCAGTTGTTGAACTTGACTGAATGAGGTCCCGGGTTCAAATCCCGGATCGGGCAACAAAAAAAATTGGGTGTTTCCAATTTTCTAATAAAAAATATGTTGCTCGGGATAGGATAGGATAGGAAGATATGTGCCCGGTTAGCGATAGACTTGCCACATATCACATTGTGGGATTTAGTATCTTCGGCTAGTCGTGGGTGTCCTGGTTGTACCTCCGCCTACCTCTTCAGGGATATGGGCGTGAAAATACTTTTTTTTTCTTTTCGTTAAGTTTTAATTTTATATATATTTATATATTTTCATGAGGCTGTAGCTAAGAGAAGATTAAAGAAGTAGATTAGAGAATCAATAATCTTCAAATATCAATTTTCAAATGTTAATTTTTAATTTATTTGAGCCATTAATTTTAGTAAAGTTGTATATAGATCTCTCGGATAACCTCTCTTTAAAAGTCCTTTTACTAATGCTCTGGATAAGGAAGTGTGTTTTAAATATCAATTTTCAATTTTCATGAGGCATTCATTTTCAGATTGCCTGATTCACTCTAATGTTGTATGGAGATCTCCTAAACTGTGGAACCGCATTTTTGTTTCTAGTTTTAAGTACTGTAATATTTAAATTACAATTTAAATTTGTAAAGTAGTGAATGTTATTTTTTTTTTTCATTAAAAAAATATGGAATATTTTAAACTTTTCAGATTAGTCTGGACATGTCAACTCATTTGGTTTTTTATTAATATTTTCCGAGAAATATATTACAAGTCTGTAGAAACACCACGTGCAAACTAATTTGACAGCAGTGTACCTATGTCCACTTATTTTTTCTTTCTACTACTGTCGTTGAAAGTAGATGGCGATACCTAATTTAAAATTTGTTTAATGAGTGCACAATTTACATATATTTAAATTGAACTAACTGTTACCCTCGGCTTAGCTCACATGGCAGTAAATATATTTCCTGAACTGCAGTTTAATTATAAATTGTATGAATAACTCATTCCTTTTTTAAATATATTTATTTATTAGTAAATACAAATTTACCACCCAACCCAATTAAACGCTTTATTTCTTGTTTCATACTTCCATGTAATTTATTTGTTAATTTATTATAATAATGTAAAGAGGTGATGTTTTACTGAGTGCGCATTTCTATGTAGCGGTCCAAATCCGAGACCGATTTGAAAAATTGTTAAACCATGAGAATTCTACATCATTCGTTAGAAACGTAAACAACGGAATATTTCCAAAGTTAGTTTAGTTATATTCAATCAGTCTGCGCCTTGTCGATCTTTGCTTTTATATAGAATCTACATTTCTTTTTTATGTTTCTATTTTTAGGATTAAGGATAAACCGATAACTCCCTCGGATATAGTTCAGGCTCAGGTTATTACCGTGCTCGTTAAATACACGAACTAGACGGAAATAGAATCGGATAAATGATACGATGGATGGAAAATATTAACCGGTAAGAATATTTTCTAGTTTAAATGTATTTTGTACTAGCAATAGCTTGAGTATCAGTTAGAAATTTGTAAAATAACATTGATAATTAAGCTCAGCAAAATTGCAAAAATCGACTCCAACTATTTCACTGTAAAATTATTTTCTTAAAAACCTATTTTAATAGCTGGCTGTAGTTAGAAGCTACACTGGCCGTTTTTTTTATTATATTAAGTTTAGTTCCTTGTAAATTTTGAAATAGAGAACATAAAAATTGATTCTATTACGTCACAGTCTGAGAGAGTCTGCTCAATGTGTAGTTCTCTTACTAGTCTGTGGTCTGCTCGACAGGCTAATTTTATTCTTAGTTCTGCTACAGAGCCATCTGGTCAAAATTCTAATTCGATAAGTCGACGGAACGTCCTACTGTGACTGCTACTTGCTGATTGGTGCCTGCTGCTCGGTAATGGAAGGACCCTAGACCTGCGATAGCTGCCCGCCGGTGTTCTTCTCTGGCTGCCTTCTTAGCTGCCCACTTCTACTGCTGCTTCTGACTGATGAGGGAAGGCGCCAAAGGGTCCCACTAGCCCAACCGCCGGAGACTAAAGCAGCAGTCCTTCTTGTTCCGTCGACAAGTCTACCGTACCCCTCGCCCCTTTTTAATCCGGCAGAGCCTTAAGTGCACAGACTTTTTATAGACTTTATTTTATTAGTGTTTATTTTATTACAGTGTTCTTGTTTACATTTTTATTCTTTTTTAATTATTTTATATACCAACAGGATTCCATTCCCTATCTGTCTGTTGGTTTGTTTATTTTCTGTTAACATAGTGGTGGCTAAGCCACCCCCACTACGTTACACCACGTTGTGATAACGTAAAACTTCACATAACAAAAACTTCAGTAATATAGATATCTTAACACATGGTACAGGAATATTTTAGAAAATAATCTAGATTTATCAAAATGAAAATAACTGTGAAAATGTGAATTATCTTATCTTAAATTCCCTCAACATTTTAGACGGTTCTGAACTTATAGACTAAAAAAAGATGGGTCATATGAACCACCAGGTGACGTATATAGGGCGACATAAGAGCATAAAATAATAAGATTCAGCACTATGCCGTCACTTGTAAGCTGTCCAATTGCACGTACCAATGCCGTACAAAAATATATGACCACAACGGACTCACTCTACCTGCACTTCTGATTTCTTACCTGCACTCAGTTGAACAGCCTCTAGGTGACGGCATGGTGCTGAATCTTATTATTTGATGCTCTTATATCGTCCTAGATACGTCACCTGGTGGTTCATATGACCCATCTATTTTGGCATGGGCCTGAAGGCTATTAAATAATAATACATAAATATGTATAGTAATTAGTGGATAGGAACGTTAATAATACATTAAGAACTGTACTGTATGCATGGTTTGCTAACCCAAATAAATAGAAAAAAAATAATGAAGTTCATTTAAGGAGTTGTAGTAAAAAGATAATTTAATTTCAAACATTTTTAAAAGCACATTTATACGAGTATTATAATATAACATGCCTCTTCTATAGACAAAGTGTACTAAAATGTAAAGAAAACAGACGAAGCTTTTAACAAAGCGTACGAGGTTTTGTTCTGTAGTTGTATTTTACCATATCCATTTGAACTTTCTTGTGGTAAGATGTACTTACAGTACTTATGTGAATGCTGGAGTCGAAACAACAAAGAGTGTACTTGAATGTTGTATGTACTACTAGTACAAGTTCTCTGTGTATAGCTAACGATATAAAATGTGTAGAATATTTCTATGTAGGACGGTTCGCCGAGTCTAAGTTAAGTATGATATTCTGAAATGAATGGTTTACTACATTTTTGATGTGAGCGATTAGGAAACAAGTACACGGGTCTTTAGAACACTTCAAAAAAGGAGTATATATTTTTTATGTATGTACACCTATTTCGCCGAGGTTTTTGAACCGATCTGTGTAATTCCTTTTTTATTTGATGCGGAATAGTTTTGAATTGATTCCATAAAAACTTTTTATTTTATGACCATTTTTTATCGACTTTCACCTATCCCTGTCCATGTCTATTTTTATTAAATTAAATTAAATTTCGCAGTCAAATTTAATCCACTTAGGTGACTTAGTGACAAGAAAACATACTCATCGGCACTCAGCAACATGCTTTAAATATATTTAGTAAGGTCACATTATATATAGCCTTATACCATGCTATTAAAATATTAACTAATAAGATTATTAAATTAAATCATACTAGTGTACGAACATTGGTCGAAATTCGATCATTTTCAATAATATCTTATCGATAAGAACGCCATCTTCATTTGTTAAGACCAACTACTTTGTTTCCTGTGTCAACATCAATATATTTGTTTGTGTGTGTCAAATGCATGGTAGTGTGGGTAATGTTTTATTTATTGATTTAATGTATTTTGTAAGCATTTTTATTGAAAAATATTAGCGTTCAGCACTTCTCCTACACATAAATTATAAGTGTGCAAAATTTTATGCTTCTGCGTCCGCGCAATTTTCGTAAAAAAGGGTCCAAAGTTTTGGCACCACGAATAAATATATAGATAAGCAATAAATTAGAAATAATTAAATAAACATAACTACGCCCAAAAACCGACTTCTAAACTAAAAAGTAAAAGAAAATAAAGGTTTAATATTAATTATATACCTATTATTCACATGTGCTATTTACTAATAGGTTTGAAGTCGGTTCCAAGCGCATTTAATACTTGTAATAGAATTATTAGTTTAAGGTGAAGTTAATGTTAAATCTTTAATATTTTTTTTTTTTACTTTTTAGTACTGAAGTCGGTTTTTTAACCTACTTATTTTTATTTACCGGTTAAAGACAACCGTGTTATAGGTTGCGATGTAGACCAATCCTGCAAATTTACCAGCAGCTACCTTACTTTTATATTCCGATTGTCACATATATAAGACTGTATGATTCAATCTGCAAATAAAATAATATTTTAATCAGAATCTAAAACTAACAGTCTTCTGCATATTTATTTATCTATATCAGAAAAAACCAGTATGGAAAGATGCCTGCATTCGTCATGTATTTTTGATAAAGCTGGGACGTCGATTCCTCTCAAACCTTTCAAGCTACGAGTGGCTTTCAAAATTCTGTTTGCGAATAAACATTTCACTTGTATCCAGAGTTACACTTATATTTATAGAGAACCTTCTGTGTACGCGGAAGTGACGAGATATACCCAGAAGTGGCAACATAAATTTGGGGTTTTGAAAAGAAATTTCTCTTTTAAATCCTTACTAGTATCAGTATTTTTCCATGTTTCATGTCGCAATGGAGCGATGTACGTTAAAGACGTTTTAGACGGCTGTAAACTCGCCTTCCAACAAAGGTAACCTTGGAGTTGAACTTTGTTTCCATTTTCCGACTATTAAACTTGGATTAAATCTATGGTCCAGACGGATATAAATCAATGCTTACATCCCGTGATTATAACCGTCAAGAAATTCTATAGAATGTGGTACATTTCTCCTTTAGCTAAATATGTCGAGGTGAGCTTACCTACATTTTTTTCAACGTACTACTATCAGTTTTAATTTATACTTAACTAGCTGTTACCCGCGGCTTCGCCCGCGTAGTCGACTAATTTGATATTTAGCCCTCCAACACTGCTCGTTAAAATTTTAAGATAAAATGTAGCCTATATCACTATCCAAAGTTTCATCTTTTTTTTTGTAAATATTAAAATCAATTCAGCAATTTTGCCGTCAAAACTGAACATACACTTTTTCTCTTTTCTAATTTCACCTCAGATAAATAGCAGGAATTCGTTATTGTGTTTACAGTTTTATCTGCACTTCGGCAAATCCTGTTAAATTAAACTGTATAGCAAGTTATGGAAAACTCTAACAGTTTTTTTTGAAATTTTAGAAATATACGTTTCGTCTCTGAGGTCTAACCGTCCGTCTTCGGAATTACTTCTTGATATCTTGGGTTCTATTTCCGGTCCGGGCAACAAAAAAAAACAAATAAAAATTTACTGTTTACTTTTAGAAGTTTTTTTTTACTTTAAGCAAAGAGGTTTACTGGTTTAAGCGTGAAAGCGCAACAGACAGACAGACAGAGTTACTTTCGCATTTATATTATTAGTAGGGAAGTAGGGATTTTTAACTATGTAGGTATATCATAATTTCTTTGTGTGTTTTTCATTAATGATAAACTGATGAACGTGGTTTATTGTTATGGACTTACGGTAAAAATTACTGTTAAATATTTTTTCTACGCAAATTGTGCCACCCCCTTTCACTCTCATAGGGGTTGATTTTCAAAAAACGCTTAGATATGTATCTCATAATTTGTATTGCAGAGCATTATTTCAGTGCCACGCAAAATATTTCAATAGAATTAAATTTCCCATACAAACTTAGATACCCCCTTTAACCCCCAATGGGGGTGAATTTCGAAAAATCCTGAAATACGTGTTTCATCATTTGTACTAAAAAGCATTAATTCAAAGTTTCATGCAAAAATGTGCAATAAAAATATTTTTCTCATACATATTTTGCCACCCATTTTAACCCATTTAGGGGTTGAATTTCCAAAAAATAATATGCCTATGTCCTTCTCATGAATGTTAACTATCTACATCCAAATTTTAGCAAAATCGGTTATGTGGTGTAGGCGTGAAAAGGTAACAGACAGACAGACAGAGTTACTTTCGCATACAAACTTTATAATATTAGTGTGGATTGTTAAATTACGAACGTAAATACAATTTAGATACAAAATGTAGCGCTGAAAAGCACGTTTTTATTAAGTTTGTTATTTTCCTCGCTAGGGAGCTCCGATAAATGCGTGCGATCGCTGTAAATTACAGTCCTATGCTTCGTCGCGCACGCACCGCGGCCAGCCGGTACCGCTGCAACCGCGATGTCCCTATATTTTAAACCTGTAATATCTCCGAAACTATTCGTTTAATTTACATACTGTAAAGGACTATATTGTTTTATATTAAATGTAAAACTTATTTAATATACTTAATTAGATAAGGATTCATGTTGTATTGCTTTAAATCGCTTCGTAAATGAGCCATTATTTTTCGTAAAAAGTAAAAGATAAAAATTGGTTGTTGTAAGTTATCCCTAAGAGATAAACATATACCATCGCGAACTTTTTTGTAGACCTTTTTAAGGTAAACAATACTTAGTACATTATTTTGACCTATCTCGTAGAGTTCAGCCAGCAAGCGTTGCAATGCAAGCGCAAAAAATATGTTTAATTACGACTTCGCATTAGAAATCTTGAAATTATCAGTGGTTCTCTAATATATGAAGCATGTTATTATACATATAAACCTTCCTCTTGAATCACTCTACCTATTGAAAAAAACCGCATCAAAATCTGTTGCGTAGTTTTAAAAATATAAGCATACATACATACAGACAGACGCGGAAAGCGACTTTGCTTTATACTATGTATAGATAATGCATACATTTTTATTTCTGTCAACTTTTATAGCCCCACACGTAAATTGTAACAAAAATTATATGCAGTTTGTGTGTTGGTATATAAAAGATTAAAGTGAGACATCTCTGTGATGTCACGCTCGCTGAACGTATTCCCAACAATGAGATCCGAGAAAGATTAGTTGAAAAAAGTGTTCTTTTAAAAATTAGAGTGGGCATGCTACCAAGGGTCGGTCATTTGAAAAAAAATGAATTTTTCTCCGTGTTGGTCAGAGTTTGCTGAGTAAAATAGCCCATCTGCCTACCTGCCTTGAAGTTTACAAACTTCAAGGCAGGTAGGTAGGTAGGGGACCACGAGTTATAGAGTTCTGTGCAGCAACTTGCCCGTGTAGATGTCCACAACCTTACCCATTTCTGTCTCCATTTGCTTTTGTTCTGGTGTGAAGGATAGGGTAGACTTGCACAATAAGTCTAACTCCTCAGCCACATGATAAAGACGCACCTATAGCATCAATATTGTTTATACCCGTCGGTCATCTCTATTCATCACAAGAGCCATGTTCTCGTTCGGTTACCTATCTCATAAAAAAGTAAATACACATATTTATAAAGACAACTTTGTAAAATATAAAATGTAAGTTTAAATTAAAAAAGTAATTTTAAGACATGACTTTACCTTTAAAAAAACGTCGTTGCGTTCCTAACATACAAAAATAGTATACCTAAATTAGACCCTCTTCCTTTTGGTCGTCGGTTAAAACTTTTTGTTCAACATATTCACTAAATAGGGCTTCTAAAGAGTTATAAACATTAGTTTACATCTATTATTACTGTAGGTTTAACCCAAACCAAACAAGGATTAGAAAATGGAAACAAAGTTTCCTGTAAGGCTCCTTCTGTTTACGTTTACATCCGTCTGCAACAAATTTTATAGCTAGAATAACATGTGTAGTATTAAGCCATTTGTTACAAATACACTATTGGCAAAACGAAATACTTAACAAATTCCTGAATTGGAACATGCTTCTAAACAAGTTTAGTGCGATAGTTCACAAACTTCAGTCAGTCGCATTTCGTTCCCAAACTTTATAGCTCCGAGCTCCTTTATCTATTTAACGAAATATTTGAAACCTATAAAAAAACGCTTATGTGCTGCTAAGCACAAAACTAGAAAATAGATCAACAAATTGGGTAAAAATTGACCACTTTCCTTAAGACTAAAAAAACATTTTTATGACGCCTTGTCATGGGCCTAGCAACAACCGAAGTTGTGTTTCTTATTTTTTGAGTGGAGAAATTTAAATAAACACAAACGACCTTATCACTTCTGATTCAAATTCAAAACCAGTGAAGAATCCGTTCCAGAACATTATTAGGAATACCTTTGTTCCACCGTGTTGGTTCAGTCTCCTTCGCAGAATAGACCATCTGCCTTCCTGCCAGGCAGCTCGTTAAAGGCGAGCATAGGCTTATCGTCACTAGCACCATGACATTAGACTAGGTGGTAGAGTTTCGCAGTGACTCACCCGGATTGATACCACCGCCTTACCTATTCCTGCCGCCATAACGTCACGACGTGTTCCGGTTTGGAGGATAAGGTAATAAACTTACTTTTGCTCGAGGCCTAACATCCCGGCCGCAGGTTTGCAACGCTTACTACTTTTGGTGTTTTAATACTGCCTTTGGTGTCTCCAAGCGGCTTTAATTTCTTACCATCAGGAAATCCGTCTGCTTGTTTGCCTGCAAATATCATAAAAAAATAACACAGGGCATAGACACACAGCAAAAAACGGTCAGTTTTAAGAACGAAACAGAAAAAGTTGGGTAATATCTGAATTAGTTGAAACTTAACAGTTTTTTTTAAGAGTTCGTGGTAGGCCTTCAGACAGTGCAACACAGAAGATGAACACATTTAGTGATCAAGGGTGACAGTAGTTATTTAAACACAGTGAAACTGCAATCGATATCTCTACTCTCTAAAAACCGATTTTAAAACTTCTTATTTTATTTGTGTGTACTTTCGAGGTGGTCTCCTTGCCACTCAGTCTGGATTAAGGAACATTACTTAGATAACTTAATACCTTTGAATATTAAACCAATGGTTCGACCGCCTCGTTAGTCGAGTAGATAGCGTACACGCCTAACTCCACAGACCAAATGCATAGCTTGTCTTCGATTCTGGACGGGGACAGGCGTTTAGATGATTGCAATTGATTTGCGTTTAGATGGCTGGTGCAATTTAACCCTAGCAAGACAAAAGTTTGCGCGTTTTCCGCTAAAAAGATTCCCTTCGTCGCGTGTCCTCGATTTGAGAGCGTTTCCCTTAATGCAGGCTGCATTGGTATACTTGGCATTGACATTTCGAGTGATGTTCAATTTCGTGGTCATCTGGAGAAGAAGGTTAAAATAGCCTCTAAAAATCTTGGTGTGCTCAGTAACGCGAGACAGTATTTCATGCCGACCCATCGCTTACAACTATACAAAGCGCAAATTCGGCCTCATATGGAGTACTGTTCTCAACTCTGGGCAGGGGCTCCACAGTACCAGCTCCTTCCGTTTGACCGCATTCAACGGAGAGCAATTCGAATTGTCAATGACCGGGCAATTACCAATCGGCTTGATCCCTTGGCGCTGCGTAGAGATGTTGGGTCCCTCAATGTTTTCTACCGCATCTATCATGGGGAATGTTCTGAGGAGTTGTTTGGTTTAATTCCAGCAGCTGATTTCCACCTTCGGACTTTGCGACAGAGTTTAAAGTATCATGCTCACGATCTCGTGGCGATCTACAACTGTGCGATTCCGAAGACATTTTTTGCCTCGCACAATACCTTTGTGGAATCAGTTACCGAGGGCTTTATTCCCAAATAATTATGATTTAGAGACCTTCAAGAAAAGAACGTACTCATTCCTTAAAGGTCGGCAACACATTTGTGATACTCCTGGTGTTGTGGATGCCCGTAAGCGGCGGTGATCACTTTCCATCAGGTGACCCACTTGCTCGTTTGCCTCCTCTTGTATAAAAAAAGAACATTAGATGTCTGCAATTCCGGGTCTGGATGTTTATTAAATTAATGCCTGTTAATACAGCAAGATTTTTTTCCTTTGCATGCCCGTGAGCGGCGGTGATCACTTTCCATCAGGTGACCCACTTGCTCGTTTGCCTCCACTTGTATAAAAAAAAGAAGATGAGAAGTCGACATTTCCGGGTCTGGATGTTTATTAAATTAATGCCTGTTAATACAGCAAGATTTTTTTATCACCATCCAAATTTTTTCTAGGCATAAAGTATCTATAGATAAGTCCATTTATGAAAAAAAATAGGTATCTAGCAGGTAGCTATCTAGCAAATCAGAGTACTCAGCGCGTAGGTACGGAGCGCGCGCTGCCCATAAACATCAATATTTTGTAGTCGACTTTGCGATGTCATATCTTAATATTTAGTATTGAGGGATACTAAAAGAAAAAACATGTATTTAATTATTTTCGCTTAAGGGCAACATATTAAAATTTGGATAGGGATTAAAAAGTCAGAGTGTATATTCCTATGTTAGAAATATTTTTCAAGAACAAGATCGAAATAAAACTACATTAATAGTAAAACTAGCTGACTTATATCTAGGATGTCTATAGGCCATGGTTGTCTCTAATTAATCAGGACTTGTGCTTATTCACTGTCATAAAATATAATAAACACCGGCTAGAAAGCTCAGCGCAACATTTCCAAAGTTATTCGTTTAAAGGACATTATGTAAGAGAAACATGCCGAGGCTGCTTTCTTCCGGAGTGGACAAGGTATGATTAATGGGGGTACCAATTGAGATCGATAGTAGACTACTCTACTAGTTACGGAAGATGATTTATGGAAGTTTAGTCACTGAAAGGCTTACGGGAAGATTTTTTAAATCTGGGTCATTTTTGTAAAAATTTGAGCGTTAAGTTTTTTCATGTACTGAATTGTTTGTATCTTTTAACACATGACTTTCAAGAAAGGGTGATAAAGTTTGTCGTGGGTGTATTTGTCTGTGGCATCATAACTTTTGAACTGATGGACTGATTTCGATGCGAATTGCTATTTGAAAACTAAAGAAATTGAAAACGTTCTAAACTACTTAAAATGCTGGTTTTGTTGGAGGATTATAAAAATGGAAATATTATCTTGTTAGTTTAAAAACATATTTATGCTAGGTATATACTATACACATCACGCCACCTATGAAACTAATGATGCCATTGACAACTAAAGGGTTTGTTATTGACATGGTAACATTACTGAAATGAAGAAGTGAAGAAGTCAAAATTAATTGAAACCCATCATCGCAGAACTTTATCACCTACTCCGTTCATGGTGTTGATGATGATATTGTGTGATGTGGTATGGACTTACACCACACTCATGGTAATGTGGACAGGCTTTTCGATAAGAAAATGTTAGTATTATGTGAGTACAGTTACCTCTAGACTAAAGAGTTAGTTAATGGTTGTTGATTTACAAAAGTTCACTTTAGATTAGTAATTTTTCTATCGTATAGTATATTACAAATTAGATATACCATTTCATTCGCATGTAAAAGAGATGGGTCTTCTTATTGATAAAACATTACCTTGGATATCACATATTTCCGAGGTGTATCGGAAAGTTAATGTTGCCTTACGCTCTCTATGTCGTCACAAACATTTCTACTAGTGAAGACACTTGTTCTTCCAATTATTGATTATATATATTATCGGCATAATATTTATTATGCCGATTTTTGTTTTAGTGACGTCAATGAATATCTTTTGGTCGATTAGAGCGTATGCTTAATAGATGCATTTAACTTAACCGTGTCGTCTTTGGTTTATGAATATATGATCTTATCGAAGTTTAAGCAATAAAACATACAATCGCAAATTAGCCTTCTCCTTTTTAGTGGCTAAAGTTTTACAAAATGCCACCAAATTGACTTATTACACTTGGCATACGAAATTCAATAATTATGGAAAACTGCTTTTTCTTTAAAACTCGGCCACATTCCAAAAGTGTACATTAGGAACGATTTTTGTTTCAAAAACCTCCATGTTCCTAATATTGAAATATTGCGGCGCGTTGTAAATTTACGGTACGTGAAGATCCGAAGCCGGCAATAGCAGTTCGTCCCAGGATTAAATTGGCTCGACGCCCAGGACCCTTTATTAAATAGTTTCAAGAGTTAGCCAACATTTACTTTCATAAAACTTAGGGAGAAAAAGTTATATCGAATATTTTTGTTCATTGGGGATAGTGTGGACGTAGTTTAATATTTTGTACTGCCTTGATACTTATACTTTTAAGTTAAAATTTCTTTCATTTTACAATTTCAAATGCTAAGCAACAATAACTGTCATAAAACCCTTACCGAAAAAGATGTGTCAAATTTTTAACGAAGAAATGTACTTGGGTTAAGTACAGTGTTTATAAGTAAGTACTTATAAACACTGTTATTAAATAAACCTACTACGTTTTTCTTTCAATGTAATTGCCATTATTATACCTACAGTATCTTTTTCTTTACTACACATGGAGTACGCATTGTTAATAATTTGTTGCCTTACCTATATACACGGGCAGAAGTATGACGTCGGTACTAGTGGTAGCGGGAAGAAGCTAAGCTTCCTTGTTTTCTAATTCTGATTTTTTCCTCTTTCTTTTTGCTTCATTTTGCTGCATCTAAGCCTCCTTATTTACAATCCAGTGAAACAATAAATATCGAAATTGAGGAAGTAATGATATCTTTACTAGATTTTTAGTTATTTTCAACCACCTCTGTGGTCCAGCGGCGCAGCGTCAGACTTGATTTCTACAGGTCCTGTGTCGAACAACAAAAAATTTTTTAAAATGTTTCTCAATTTTCTACTAAAAATTACGTTGCCTGGGATTTGGTATGTGCCCGGTTGACGATAGGCTTGCCACCTATCACATTGCGGGACTTTGTATCTTCGGCTAGTCATGGGTGAGTTGGTTATGCCTCTGCCTACCTCTTCGGGAATATGGGCGTAAATATACTTTTCTTTTTTAATCCCCGACAGAACAACAGGGGGCTGTAAGTTTGACATGTGTGTGTGTGTCTATCAATTGCATCATAACTTTTGAAAGGATGGACTGATTTAATTGCGGATTTTTGTTAAAAAGCGTGATCAAAATGGTTTTCGACTACATTACATCTAGGTTTTGTATGGGCTTTAGGAAATGTTTAAATTCATCGTTTTACTAATATTTAAGGTAATTTAGGAGATTTTAAGCACACTCACTTCCATTATCTCCAATGCAAACGAGGCGGTCGAGTGGGGTCACAGTGAGGTGGTTTAATGTCTATGGGCATTGGAGCATTACCATATGAAAGTGCTGAGCCTCTCGTTTGTTTTGTAACCAGCTCGTCGAGTTTACATTGTATAAATGTGCTTCATCAATTGATTAACAGTTTTCTGTGGTTTAACTCTCTCGTACGTCGCACATGAATAATAGCGTGATTATATTTAACTTAGTAACGTAACTGCAGCTATTAACGATCCATTTGAAACTTGTGGCTATTACAGACCCCCTTAACAAATTTTCATTGCTACATATTTAATAAGATCCTACTAATATTATTAATGAGAAAGTTTGAAAGTATGACGACTCGGCGGATTCATTAGATAAAACTAAACAGGAATAAAATCGATACGTAAGAATAACACAAAGTGTGTAAATAATTATATGAAAAAAGCTGCAAGTGGAATCTAGTTAATATAAAAATGTGTGTATGCATTTTACAAATATATTTTATTTTGTAAAATAAATCCCGCCCAAAACATAAATATGAAAGACTGCCAAGTTCGATAATATGGGAATGCCTCGCCTATAAAAGAGTGAGATCAAAATAAGTACCAAGTTCCATACACATACCTCAGTTAAAAGTAGTTACAGGAATGCACACTTGATTTTCCGCAGTTTGAAAAGTAGATTCTGAATAAATTTCATATTAAATATCTAAAATTCTAATACGTACAGGAACGCAAACCTGTTTTTTCAGCAGTTTCCTGATAACATTTTTAATTTTTTTCTGTACTTTTTAATGATGTTACTTGGCAAGTTTTAATAAAAAAATATATACTTGACACATAGCGTTTAGTAGGTTTATAACAATGTGTGTGAAAACTTGAACTTGAAAAAGACCTACCTCCATGCCAAATTTCAAGTCAATACGACCATTGGAAGTGGTCTAGGTTTTTGATGAGTGAGTCAGTCAGTCAGTTAGTGTATAGTAAAAATAACGATTATATGACATCAATATCTCAAGAACTGCAATAGGTATATTAATGAAATTTTGTATTTTAGATAAGTAAGGAGATCTCAACAGATACTAGAAATTTCATATGCGTAGATAAAACAGATTTTGAGTTAAAGGGGGGTCGAAATTAGCCCGAAATGGTTCGTGTAACCCGCGGCCGGTGTGTCACCTTTATTTTGGTTGAACTTGGCGAACCCAATATGCCGTGTGTCTAGATAATATTTTAAATATATAAAAGTTTTTACTTCACAGCTTTGAACAAATTTCCCATCATGTTTTTTCAATTAACCCTCTTCCACCACAAGTTCTTTTCCAATTCCAAAAGGCAAAAGTTTTTATCCAAAAACAAATAAAACTCTTTTAAAACTGTGTATGTAAAGGCTCTCATCTTCGGTGTTCGATAGCGGACCCTCGAAGGAACTATTCTCGACAGTAAACAGTATCCAGTACAGACTTGGTCACGGAGAATGCAAATATAGTTCAATTTACCAAACAACGTAAGCGAGTATTGGAGCTGTAATTTTATACAATGCTGAGCATTTTAGAACTTTGTATTATCACCTCTGTTGTTTAGCGTTCCAATGTCGGACTTGACTTCTCAAGGCCCTGATTTCGATCCCCGGGTCGGGCAACTAAAAAACTAGAAAAATTGTATTTAAAATTTTCTAATAAAGATAACGTTGCCGGGATTGGATATGTACCCGGGTTACGATAGGCTTGCCACTTATCATATTGTGGGAATAAGTGTCTTCGGCTAGTCGTGGGTGCCCTGGTTGTGCCTCTCCCTACCTTTTCGGCTTAAAATAAAATATATTCAATAATTATCAACTTAATTTAATTAAAGAAATCATGGTTGCCGAGGAAATTGTTTTGGTGTGTTTTCCTCTGGCTAGCTAGGTTTGAAGACGGTGGTAGTAAAAGACACATAGTAAAATCAGTTTATACGATTTAACATCTTTATAACTATTTTTAACAAACATATTCCGCAAATAAATGAATTTAATTTCATGTTTAGTTCTGAAGGCTATGTTAGCCGAAGGACTTGCACAATAGGCCTTCCATACCGACCTTACGACAGCGACGCACCTGTAACATCTATGACGTCTATAGGCCACTGTTGTCTCTTAGTATCAGGAGAGTCTTGTGATTGTCGCTGACCTATAACTAAAGATAGAGATACAAAAACCTCTGCAAACTTATTGATAATACAAATCGTCTTCCTGTATATTGCACAAAAGAAACAAGTACGCGTCAAAATGATGAGGTACTTAAAAGTTCCGAAAACTTAGAACACATATTTATGAAACTGTAATAAAAATAAAAAAAAATTAAATTGAACAATAATAAAAAAATCAATAACCCCCAGAAAAAGTGTATCTGAGAACCATCTTGAACATGCTTTAAAAAAAAACTACTTTTTTTCGTAAGTGATTTAGTGAAAAAAAGTATTTATTTTCCTAATTTTCTTACAAAACTCTATTCAAATTGTAAAATTTTCTTGCTCTCGTGCATGCTTGTAAGCATGTACATGCGTCATTCCATACATACGAAGAACAAGACTCGCGCTCGTTCATGTGTAGATGCGTTCGTGCGTGGATGCGTTCATGTGTAGATGCGTTCGTGTGTGTATGCGTTTCTTGCTTGTATACATGTGAAGAATGAAAAAATACATTTCACTGATAACAAAAATGTATTGTTTTTAACTAAAAATACCAAAATAATAGAATTTATAAGTACTCTTTGTTGGCGTATGAATTGAGCGTTGTTCGTCAGATATATTGTGAAAAATTACAAGTGTTACTTGAAAAGTGTGTATCACTGAATAAATTACAAACATTGATTCCGACTCCAAAGTAAGCAAATGATAAGCTTTTTTATGCCTGTTACCAACAATAATAGTTAAATAGGCTTCAGTTGTATATTTTAAGTACTACTGTATTTTATGATATAATATTTAATAGATACGTAAAAAAATTGACTTTTTTAAAAAAAATGTCTACCCCAGTCGGATATTGAAGCTGGATCTCGGGGTCATGTAGGCGTATCTGATAACTCCTCGATAATATAGGCGTTCAAGGCAATGACTTTTAAGTTTTTATTTTGTATAATTCTTTTACAATTTTACAACAGATACAATATGCTACGTTGCTAGATTTCGAATAGGACTAAAACATTTTATCCGCTCGCTGTCATTAGGCTTAGGCCATATTCAGCGGGTTTTATTCCAGTCGCTTCATATTTTCTAATATCGTTTCAATACTATATTTTAGGATTCGGTTAAACCTTTAACTCCCTGTGAATATAATTCAGGCTCAGGTTCTTACCGTTCGTTAAATACAGCTAGCGATACAGATGGATATAGAAACTGATATGTATGAATACTTCAGGTAAGGATATTACTTAAATTGATAATGTTTTGACAGATGAAAAAAAGGCATTGGATGCAGAAGCTTTATTGACATAGGTTGTTTAAGACGGGAGATAAAAAAAGTGTTTTAGGTAATTTTTACACAAAAGTTCCTATAAAATTTCGAAGATTAATTTTTAATTTTCATGAGGTTGTAGTTTATATTTCATAGATTGCCTGATTTACCATAAGGTTGTATAGTAAAGTGGTTAGTTTGGTAAAGTTTCTTTAAAGTCCATGTGTTTAAGCACTGGATTAGAGAATCTATAATCTTAAAATATTAGTTTTCAAAGATTAAGTTTTAATTTCTATGAGACATTAATTTTAGTAAGATTGTATATAAATCTCTCAGCTAACCTCTCTTTATAAGTCCTTGTACTAATGATCTGGATAAGAGAGGCTGTTTTAAACATTAATTTTCAATTTTCATGAGGCATTAATTTTCATATTGCCTAATTCACTCTAAGGTTGTATGGAGATTTTCCAAAATTATGGGACCTCTTTTGTGTATTTTGTTACAACTGCTGTAATATTTTAAGTGCGATGGTAGTGTGTACCACCAACCACTTGTTTTAAGTGAATTCAACATTTCAGACTTTCGATAAATAAAAATTAAATTATATTTATCTAAATTTAATTTAATAATTAAACTAAATTAAAATTTGTTTAGTGAGTACCCAACAAAATTATAAAACAAACCACTATTATTCTTGTTTTTTTATTTGGTAATTTGTGCTCTTAATATAAAGATGAAAGGTTTTAATGTGTGCATTCATTTCTACAATTCATTACTACAAAGCTACTAAAACGATTTGAAAAATTGTTTTACCATCAGAGTTCTATATTATTTCTGATGAATATGAACAGAAGAATATTTAAAAAAAATAGTACGACGGGTGGGCAAAAGTCAGTTTACTATATTTCCAATCGGTTCGGTCCTTCGATCTTTGCTTTTTATTTAGAAGCTACATTTCTTTTTTAAGTATCTATTTTTAGGATTAAGGATAGAACCGATAACTCCCTCGGATATATAAGTAGTTCAGGCTCAGGTTATTACCGTGCTTGTTAAATACACGAACTAGACGGAAATAGAATCGGATAAATAATACGATGGGTGGAAAAATATGGACCGGTAAAAATATTTTCTAGTTTAAATGTATTTCATACTAGCAATTGCTTAAGTATCAGTTAAAGTATTGTAAAATAATATGCAATAAAGTGCTGTAAAACTAAAAATATCGAGTCCAAATATTTCATTAGGTGTGACATGAATAACTAGCTGTTACCCGCTGCGTTGCCCGCGTGATTAATGGTCCCACATGATCATTTTTTTTTATTAAAACAATCCTAAGTGTTAGGTAATCCAGGTTATTATTTAACGTACAAAAAAGTGACGTAAAGCTATACTCGCTTTGCATAATTCAGTGCTTATCCCAATGTTATTGTATGGAAGCGAGAGTTGGGTATGTCAGAAAGATCATGAAAGTAGGATAAATGCGTTCGAAATGAGAGCACTACGGAAAATCTGTGGTGTAACGCTCGCTGACCGCATTCGTAACAGTGAGATCCGAGAAAGAGTGGGATTGAAAGAAAGTGTTGGTGTTAAAATGCGAAAGGGCATGCTCCGCTGCTTCGATCATGTGGTAAGAATGACAGATGAAAGATTGACAAAGCAGATATACAATGCGAATGTGGATGGATATAGGAACCCGGGGAGACCAAGGCTGATATTTCACGATCAGATCAATCGGATATTATCCGAGGGTGGTGTCAAGAATCTCCGAAACCGTCGTGTTTGTATGAAAAGGGTAATGAATGTGAAGGAAGCAAGACAGGTTTGTCAGGATCGTGAGGTCTGGCACTCGACACTCTCTGTCTACCCCGTAAGGGATTTGGCGTGAAGATATATGTATGTTTGTACAAAAATAAGTGACCAAAACGGTCTCACTCTACCTGCACTTCTGAATTCTCACCTGCACTCAGTTAGACAGCTTACAGGTGACGGCATACTGCTGAATCTTATTATTTTATAGTCTTATATTATCGTCCTATATACATCACCTGATGGTTAATATAACCCATCTATTTTTGGCATGGGCCTGTAGTCTATTATTCATGTATAGTAATTAGTGGATAGCAACGTTAGTGAAACATTAATAATATATTTTAAGTAAATATATTACTGAGTGATACTATACTGTATGCATTGCTTGCTAACCCAAATAAATAGAAAATTATAATGAGGGTTATTTAAGGAATTGTACTGAAAAAAATGTTTAATTTCAAACAATTTTAAAAGCACATTTATATTAAAATATAACATGTCTCTTCTGTAGACAAAGTGTTCTAAAATGTAAAGAAAACAGACGAAGCTTTTAACAAAGCGTACGAGGTTTTGTTCCGTAGTTGTATTTTACCATATCCATTTGAACCTTCTTGTGGAAAGATGTACTTATAGTGCTTATGTAAATGCTGGAGTCGAAACAATAAAGAGTGAACTTGAATGTTGTATGTACTACCAGTACAAGTTCTCTGTGTATATGTAACGATATAAAATGTGTAGAATCTTTCTAAGTTAGACTGTTCACCGAGTCTAACTTAAGTATGACATTCTGAAGATGTTTTACTACATATTTTTAATGAGAGTGATTAGAAAACAAGGGTCTGGATTTACCACGTGTTGGTACGGGCTCCTTTGTAGAATAGATCTGCCTTCATGTCAGGCAGCTTGTAAAAGGCGAGCATAGGCATACCGTAACCAACACCATGACATCTGACTAGGTGGTTGAATTTCGCACCGACTCACCCGGATTGGTACCACCACCTTACCTATTCCTGCCACCATATCGTCAATGCCTGCCATTGACGTGTTGCGGTTCGGAGGAAAGGAAGAAAATCCTTCTGCTTCTTTGCATTCCAATATCATAAAAATAAAAATAAATAAAACATTAAGTAGGTACACGTGTTTTTTAACGGTAAAATATGACCTATTATTATTAGGTTGCGATATTGACCAATTCTGCAATATTACCAGCAGCTAACCTACTGTTATCCACCGTCTTACCTATTTCTGACGCCATGATGACAGTGTCATAGGACAGCGACGCCATAATATAACATATCTTACCTGATGGAGAGCAGTGTGCTTGCTCGTTGCTTAATTACTTCAAAAGATCGTGAGTGTTTTTTAAAACTACCTAAAAAATGCTAGATGTTTGCTATGTTATTTATATTTTGATAGTTATATAGATTGTATTAAATCATATCATCTGCAAATAAAATAAAATTTTAATTATTATCTAAAACCAACACAGTCTTCTGCATATTTACTTGCCTATGCCAGAAAAAAAAACAGTTTCAAAGATATCTGCGTTCGTCATGTATTTTTGATAAAGCTGGGACGTCGATTCCTCTCAAACCTTTCAAGCTACGAGGCTTTCAAAATTCTGTTTGCGAATAAACATTTCACTTGTATCCAGAGTTACACTTATATTTATAGAGAACGTTCTGTGTTAGCGGAAGTGACGAGATCTACATAGAAGTGGCAGCATAAATTCGGGGTTTTGAGAAGAAATTTCTTCTTAAAATCCTATCTCGTATCAGATTTTTTCCATGTTTCATGTTGCAATGGTGCGATGTGTAAAAGACGTTTTAGACAGTTGTTAACTCGTCTTCAAACAGAGGTAACGTTTGAGGAAACGTTGTTTCCATCTCGTAACTATTAAACTTGGATTAAATCTATCATCCCAATTGATGCAAACTAATTAAAAACAGTGATTAGAACCACCAACAAATCCTATTAGGTATGGTATACCTATCAATTTTGAGTTATATTTAATAGTGCATATATTTTTTGTTTATGTTTTTATGTTGATTTTCAAAAGGTTCCACCACACACATAAACTGTGACTGGGGTCGTATTGCAGTTAATTTTTATTTTTCTAAAAGTAAGTAAAAAAAGAACACAAACTCGAGGCCTAACATTCCAGCCTCAGGTTGGCAACACACCATTACCAAATATGTTGTCACTAGGTGTTTTAAATTTCTTTCCACCAGGAAACCCATCTGCTTGTTTGTATTCGAATATCAAAAAAAAGTTTATGTATGGGAAGACAAAAAGCTGGAGTGTTACATCTCTGTGGTGTACTGCTCGCTGAGCGTATTCGCGTTGCGTATGAGATCTAAGAAAGAGTAGATTTGAAAGAACGTGTTCGTGTAAAAAATAGAAAGGGCATACTCCGTTTGAATCGTTCATGTGGAAATAATGAAATTTTCCCCATAGACATATTTGGAAAAACAAATTTGTAAATTGTAAAATAAAAATTAAAAAACATATTTAAAACATGACCATATCAAATAAAAAATAATCGAAATCTTCCTTTAATTGGTTTAATAGTCGTGTACCTAGCATACACAAAAACATACAGTGGAATTGAGAACCTCTTCCTTTTGATAGTCGGTTTAAAAATATTTGTGCAAAATATTCATTCATAGAACTGTAAACATTAATTAGAATCTATCTGGAAACTAGATTTATTCCAAATTTAATAATAATTGGATAATGGAAACAAAGTTTCCTCCAAGGCTACCTCTGTTGAAAGACATGTTTACAACCGTCTGGAACAGATTTTATAGTTTCAATGTGTGTAATCCATTTGTTATAAATACAATAGGGATTGACAAAACGAAATACTTAACAAATTCCTCAATTGGAACATGCTTTTAAACAAATTTAGTACGATAGTTCTTGAACTTCAGTCGGTCAGAAATTGGTTCTCAGACTTTATAGCTCCTAGCTCCAAAACATGTTTTATATGAAATGCGAAATATTCCCTTTTGTAACACATTTTCTTCTTTGTTTAATTAAATATTTTAAATCTATACAAATAAAAAAAAAGCCAAATGTAAGGCACAAAATTCGAAAATTAATTGACAAATTAAGTAATTTTTAACGTACTTTTCGTAAGACTGAAAAAAGATTTTTATAACGCCCTGTCATGGACCTAGCATCAGCTGCTGTGGTTGTGATTCTGGTTGTTTTACGTGGAGATATTTAAATAAACACAGACGACCTTACCACATCTATACTATAAAAATGAATTGCTAAACGTGTTGGTAAGCGCATAACTCTCGAACGACTCAACCGATTTGGCTAATTCTTTTTTTGTTGTATTAG
>NJDD01002478.1:188451-204769 GCA_002245505.1 Calephelis nemesis
TATATATATATATATGTATGTCATATATATATATGTCTGCGTTTCCGGATCAGGGTGTATATTCATTTTATTCTGGTATCTCTCTATTAGAATTATTCTATTCATTAAAATCGTTGACTAACACCTATAACACGAGCATATAATTTGCTTACTTTGGGGTTAGATTTATTATGTCTAAAAAAACAAAAAAAAATGTTTCAAGTATTTTTCAAGAGCAAAATTGAAATATAACTGCTATTGTTATAAAGTAAAAATTCTATTATCAAACGAAATAGGTATATTTTCATTTCACGAATCGCAATTAGGATGGATTATGAATTAGGGAAATGGAGCACGATTTAAAACAAGGAAAGTTCTCCAAGTTCAGTCAGTCGTGATTGCCATCTGACTAACACGATTCAACTTTCCTCATCGTATTCGATTAAAAATGACGAATTATTGTTTTTATACGACTTCAAAAAAGAGAAAGTTATAAGCTTGACTTTTTATATTTTTGTGTATGTTTATTGAACTAAATCGATCGATTTCAGAAATTCTTTATAAATTTAAAGTACGCTCTTTAAGTGGTCCCACTGTCAAAACGTTTGGATCTGATGATTGAATGTTAGAGAAATCGAATACTTATTATTTTTATGTTAATATAACAATAAATATATAATAAATCTCTGGACAACTTAAACAAATTGAATATAACCCCAAAGTAAGCAAATTATATGCTTGTGTTATGGGTGTTAGTCAACAATACCAATACACAGAAGTACTGCAATAGATAACCTGAATAAATTTAATAAACACCCAAACCCGGAAATGCAGAAATGTAAATGTTGATCACACAAATGTCTGCCCCCGTCAGGAATCGAACCCGAGCCTCGCGGCTAGTTGTTGTAACTACACATTTTTTAACCATAAAACTTCTAACGAAATTATGTGAAAATTATTTCCTCGAAATAATGATGTATGAAAGGTGTTACAAAAATATTTAAGCGTCCCAATATATTTTATCATATTGTGTTGTGCAAATATTTAATGAGTTACACAAAATGAAATATTTACACGCATTTTAATATTTAAAATAATTAATTTGGCGTACGTTCTTATCTTCTAAATATAAATATTGTGTCCCATTGTTTGTAGTGGCAGTTTTTCGAAACAGTTTGGATGATTTTTGTGATTTTTTATAATTTGGCAAGTGTGAAAATTGACGGTAAATAAAATATGTAATTCGTATTTCTAAGTGATATGTATCGCAAAACAATACTTTTCAAAGTCAGTCAGAAACTCTACCACCTATTTGTGCATCTTGTCTATTAATATTAACTGCCTGCCTGGCCTTAATTTTTTTTGAAATGGGATTCTGAACCAACATTACGAATGTATGTTGCTAGCATTATATCGCTTCTCCAAACCTAAATATAAAACAACCGAATTCTGTTTAATATTTTTAAAACAAGTATAATATTAATAAATAAATAACATTTCATTTACATTTAAGATAAATTCACGTTTACTCAATTGGTTTTAAATGCGCTATTTGCAAACAAAATACAAGAAAACTGTGAATTGGAGACATGCCTCCAAACAAGTTCTGTAAAGTTCTCTAACTTTAGTCAGTCGCAGTTTGTTCCTCAAACTTTCTATCTGTAACCTCTATTGACGGGTTTAACTCTAAATTCTGAATGTTTACAATAAGTAGGTACACCTGCAGTTAACCTTAACATTAATTTGGAAATATATTAATCATTATGAATTTTATAAATAACTGGCTGATCTGGCAAACTTCTTTTCATCCATTTTTTGATATTTTTCATCGTTGGCACTTGGTAAAACTTCCAAATATTCATATTTTTAAAGAAAGAAACACTCGTACTGTTTCACTTATCACTTGTAATTTATTACTTTGTAATTAATAGCCTACCGGTTGCGCTTATACAGCATCATCAGGGCTAAAACTAAACTAACAGTAGTTTAAGTTAAATAAATTATAAGTGATAAGTAAAACAGTACAAGTGTTTCTTTCTTTAAAAATATGAATCTTCTTTTCATCCGTTCAGATTGTATAGGAAAAATTTTAAATAATGTTTTTTTTTCTAGTTTCCTCATTAAAAAGCATCCTATGACATTCTCCTGGTTCTAAACTACCTCCTATTAATAATGTCAGTCAAATTGGTTCAGCCGTTCTCGAGTTATTTATAGTGTCAGTAACACGACCTTCTTATATCATTATATTAATACGTGAAGCATAAACGTAGGACCCTTTTACGAAAATTGCGTCGACAGATCAGTATGAAATTTGGCACATTTATAGTTTATGTGTAGTAGAAGTATAGAACGTTAGTATTTCTAATAACTATGCTTAGAAAGAGCATTATATGAAATAATAAAATATTACACATACTACCATGCATTTGACACACACAAATATTACATATATAATGATAAAATATCACAGATGGCGCACAAGTTATATACCTACCTATAAAGTTTGAAAAGTAAAGTAGTTGGTCTTGATAAATGAGAATTGAAGTTCTTAACGAAAAGATATTACAATTTTATATGGTAAAAAATTTCAATATGTTTGATTTTCTTTCTTGTTTATATATTAACTTTTAAGCTACATATATCAAATAACGGATAGTTAGATTTGATTTAAATCGGTAAATATTAACAATAATAGATAACTTTATAGTTTGTGGTATTTGTTATTGTCACATAGCCTTTTATTATTAATACATATCCCTGTTTGTCAGGATCGTGAGGTCTGGCACTCGATACTCTCTGCCTACCCCGTAAGGGACTTGGCATGAAGATATGTATGTATGTATGTGTGTA
Source organism: Calephelis nemesis (assembly GCA_002245505.1). NCBI lineage: Eukaryota > Metazoa > Arthropoda > Insecta > Lepidoptera > Riodinidae > Calephelis > Calephelis nemesis. The sequence continues at coordinate 191,281 of NJDD01002478.1, forward strand.
TGTACATATCCCTGGACAAGTTACACAAATTGAATCTAAGTGAGCAAATTATATGCTTGTGTTATGGGTGCTAGTTGACGATACTAATACATAAAAATACTTAAATAGATACTAGAAAAAATTTAATAAACAGCCAGATCCGGAAATGTTTGTCACACAAATGTCTGCTCCCGTCAGAAATCGAACCCGAGCCTCGCGGTTGGTCGATGTAGTTAGGCGTGTACGCTAGGTATTATAAACTGACAGATTTGCCGCACTTGTAATAAATATCCAGAAAGGTTTGCACGTCGACGAGTCCTGGATCATCACCAACTACCAAACGCCACACAGCAGTTTCGAAGTTCTTTCTTCGTCGAACATATTATTTGGTTAGATTTTATAATATTTTTGCCTAAGATCGCTAATTCCGAGGTAGTCCCACATAAACTATGTGCAACTTTTATCTACCTAAACCACCTGACCATCACCTCGGAATCATACTTATTTTTTTCAAAAAAGAATCAAAGTAGAATTGGATGATTAATCACGTAAGAAACATACGGACAAATTGGGGACCTCCTCTTTTTTGGAGTTGGTTAAGATAAATAACAAGGAAAATAAACAGAAAACAATAACTTTAAATTATGAAACAAAATAAGTAACATTTCCATGTACTTGCTCAAATTACTGAATTAAAAAAAAGTATCTTCACGCCCATCTCCCCGAAGAGGTAGGCAGAGGCACAACCAGGGCACCCGCGACTAGCCGAAGACACTAAGTCCCACAATGTGATAGGTGGCAAGTCTATCGCCAACCAGGCACATATCCAATCCCGAGCAACATTTTTTTTGCTAGAAATTTGCAAAACCACAATTTTCTTGTTGGTGACCCGACCCGGGATTCGAACCCGGGACCTCATGCAGTCAAGTCCAACAACTGAACCGCTAGACCACAGAGGCATTTTAAATAACTTTACTAAATAAAATTTTAAGTGTATGTGTGTTCAAATAACCGCTTTTTACAACCCGTGTTGGTACGGGCTCCTTTGTAGAATAGACCATCTGCCTTCCTATGCCAGGTAGCTCGTAAGATTGGTACCACCGCCTTACCTATTCCTGCCGCCATAACGTCATGACGTGTTACGGTTTGGAGGGTAAGGTAGCCGGTAAACTTACTTTTGCTCGAGGTCTAACATCCCGACCTCAGGTTGGCAACGCACCAATACCACCTTTGGTGTCTCTAGGCGGCGTGAATTTCTTACCATCAGGTAATCCGTCTGCTTGTTTGCCTTCCTATAACTTAAAAAAAAAACATGCATACGAATGTTTATACGCTACATATACCAAAATAAAAAAATCTACAATTTTTATCTGTCTGTCAGTACGTCTGTTTGTTCCGGGTAATCTCTAACTGCCAAAATTAATAACCTATGTAAGATAAGAGATGGTTATACTTAAAAAAATATATAAATAAATATTCCTAGACAAAGTCAGCAAAATTATATGCTTGTGTTATGGGTGTTAGTTAATGATACTAATACATAGAAATACTTAAATAGATACTAGAATATTTTTGAAGTGAAACTTCTTTAGGATCGTTGTGATTTTAAAACGCTTGCAACAGAAAAGCGACAGGTAAGAGACACAAATATATGTTCATCTCATTCTTTTGTCGATTTACTGAAGTTTCACTTCAATCGTGTGTGAATCGCACACACACCTTTTTTTTAGAATAAATTTATTAAACACCCAGACCCAGAAATGCAGATACCTAAATTTTCACCACACAAATACCTGCGCCCGTCGGAAATCCAGCCCTAGCCTCGCAGTTTATCTGTATAGTTAGGTTAGTGTACGCTAGCCGCTCGACCAACGAGTTTTATTAAAAAAAAAACAAAATAAATTTAACTTTTAATTTCACTTTTTTGTTGAATTGCACGCGGATAAAGTCGCGCCCATAGCTGGTAGGTACTGAATGTAGGAATGGAAAAAATGATTCAAAACACCCCAATTTTATTTTTGTATAGATGTCAAGATAGTTATTTATGAATTTGTGTAATTCCTTTAGATAATATGTTTAATAGAGAATTTTCTATTTGTTTCAAATACACCCAATTCAGACGAAATACCTGACAGATTTGCCAATTGAAGCACGCTTACAAATAAGTTTAGTGAATTTTCGAACTTCGGTCAGTTGCAGTTTGTCCTCTAACTTTCCCGCTTCAACTTGTATTGGAGTATTGAATTCGAAATTCCAGAAGGTTGTTTTAAATTTTAACGTGACAAAATTCCAACCGCCTTACCACTTGAAAAAATAAGATGCGAATAACACTTTTTTAATTTTAGATTTTTTTTTTTGAAGTGAAAACTTCTTTAGCAGCATTGTGCACCCTTTAAATGGGTAAAAACTTTCAAACTCGCGTCAGATCGTCAGGGCGTAAGACGGCGTAGTGCGCATGCGCGAATAAGACGGCGCGAGATCTAAAATAAAACGTAGATTTTTAGCACCATTACCACCTTTGTGTCTCTAGGCGGCGTGAATTTCTTACCATCAGGAAATCCGTCTGCTTGTTTGCCTTCCAATATCATAAAAGAAATTGGCACTTCGTGCCTTCTGTCTCAAAGGAAAATTGGCTTTATGATACTAGTCCGTGTTCGAACTAATCCTTTACGGCTTGTCAAGTTTACTATACTCGCTACCGTCTCTGTAAATTATTTTGTATGGAAACTTTGAACAGCGCCTCTATTGGTAACTAAGAGAAATAAATTGTTAGACCAATAACCAACTCACGGTAAAGGCTCTGTTTGATAGTATATATTACGTTCGGTAAGTTACGTGTCTAGCACTCTCTGCCACTCTTGGTCTAAAAATATGTTTCACTTAGTTGACACTAAAGGCGCTGTTCAAAGTTTTCATACAAATCATTTACAGAGACGGTAGCTAGTATAATCAACTTGACAAGTTTTAAACTTATGATAAGGACTCAGGGCACCCACAACTAGCTGAAGACACTAATTCCCACATTGTGGTAGTGGCAATGGTGGCAGGCTTATCACTAACCAGACACAAAACCAATCCCGGGCAACATGGTTTTTATTAGAAAACTAGCTTCCGACCTCAACTCTGTCCGCGCGGATGTCGGTCTTCGCATGACAAAACTGAAAAGTTAAGATTTTTTTTTCTTCGTATTTTTTCAAGGATAAAAATTATTGCATTTTATGCCTAAGATAATAAGGTATAATTATACCAGGTTTCATCGAAATCGAACTGCTAGTTTTCACGTGATGCCTGAGCATACAGACAGACAAAAAAATTTTTAACCACATATTTGGGTTTGGTATCGATCCAGTAACACCCCCTACTGTGCTATTATGCTATTATTTTTTTTTCAATATTTTCAATGTATAGAATTGACCCTTCTACAGATTTATTATATGTATAGATTAAAAATACATTTTCTTTTTTCGATAGAACGCGGGCTCTTATGAAGTCAAGTTCAACACCATTCTACTAAACCATAGAAGCGAAATAATTACGAACAATTAATTGGGCTTACAAAACAATTTTAATCAAGTTTTCGAACTTCAGTCAGTCGCAGTCTGTCACTTACCCGCTTCTACCTCCATCGTCGAATTGAACTCGAAATTTCGAAAGGGTAATTTGAATTTTAGTATGAATAGCATGAAAGAAATCCTAATTTTTTTTTTATATTTGATCTAGCGAATGGTCTTTGTGCTCAAATGGGGTTTCAGTTGTGTTTGTATGTTTGTTCGACAACATATTGAGTTATATTGATCCGAAGTTAATGAATTTTTGTAGGTATGTAGATAAATTAAAAAAAATAACTTCGAACATGGGCAAAGGAACAAGAACCCTTTTAAGGAACCCCTCACGGTGCTAAGTCGATCTAAGTGGAAGTCGAAAATAAGTAATGGACATTTAATTTGTCTGAGAAATGAAATGAAAGGGTCTAATTTAAGCATTTCAAATAGGTATATTTTTGAACTGAAAACTTTTTAACGGCGTTGCGCATTGCGCGTTGAAATGGGTGAAAACTTTTCGTTTCGAAAACGAAAAGTTTTCGTTTTGGTCGAAACAGGACACGTGACCTGATCGAAAATTCGTAAGGCGGATGAATAGTAAACAGTCGGAAAAGGAAGTGTCCCCCACTCTTTCTACGGCGCGGCGAAAAGACGGCGCAGGGCGCTTGAGCAAATGTTCGTGTTGTCATGTTTGCAGTTTGTGTAAGATAGTGCAATGAATGAATATTGTATTCTACCACATAAATTATAGTATTTTCATACTGATAATTAAAGCAATTCCTGCAAATTTATGTCCTAACCATTCCAAAATTTCAAAGACGCACAACGTTAATATTCAAGTTTTCACTTTTTCTGGCAATCCCGGAGTGCAACCCGTCGTTTTTTTAATTTTTTGTAGTACCTACCTACTAAAATTTTGATAAGTAAGAAAAGTATGAATTAATGCTATGAGTACACAATTTACATAATAAAACATTAGATACTATTATGTAAGTTTGAAAAAGACAATACAATGTAATAAATAATTAATAAATAAAAAAACCATAAATAAATAAAATTATAATAAATAAAAAATATATATTAAAAAAAAGTATCTTCACGCCTAAAAAATATAATTAATTGAAAATTAATTTAAAAAATATAATTAATTCAAAATTCAATTAATGATATTAATGGTGACTATGACAATATTGGTGACAATATCGTGACGATGTCATGACAGTTGTACGACGATGATGATGTCTTGACGGTGACAGTGTACGTGATAATATCGTAACTTTATCGTGATGATGTCGTGACAAATATCGTAACGGTGACAGTCAAGATGATGTCGTGAAGGTGACATGAAAAATGAATCTTGGATTTTTCGTGTGAGGTAAGCGCAAGGGCTTGATTGCAGTATTTCAAGTTTTTTATGTATTGTTTTTGAGTAAAAGGCAATATCATCAAATCACATCCATTTCATAGCAATTTTGTAGTGTTATCAGATTTAAATGTGCATTCAAAATTTCACCACTGTGGTCTAGCAGTCCGGTGTCGGACTTGACTTCTTGAGGTCGTGGGTTCGATCCCCGGATTGGGCAATGAAAAAAAATTAGAAATTGTGAAATTTCAATTTTCCAATAAAAAAAGCTTTGGCCGGGTTTGGATGTGTGCCCTGTAAGCGACAAGCTTGCCACCTATCACATTGTTGGACTTATTGTCTTCTGATAGTCGAGGGTGCCCTGGCCTCAGCCTACCTCTTTGGGGATATGGACGTGAAGATGCAAAATTTCAGCTTACTCAATAACCGGGAAGACGGTTGAATTCAACTTGCAGGTTTTGCACATTAAACATAACAGAACATAATTAAACAGAAGCCAGTAGCATATCCATCAGCCTGTATGTCTCTCTGTTGCTCTTGCGTAGCTACCGCTAAACTGATTTTAATGAAATTTAACATGCACATAGCTAAAAAAATGAGCTCAAACATAAGTTATTTCTTTTTGAATCTAACTATCAAAATAAGAGATGATAGATTGTATGAAAATCGTAACTATTATAGGCTGACAAAGTCGCAGGCAAATAGCTAGTTCAGAATAATTTCGGAATCATTTAATTTACAAAATAAGCTATTGGGAAACGAAATACACAACTCCGTGAATTGGAAGACGTTTACAAATAAGTTCAGGAAAGTTCTCAAACTTCGTCAGTCGCAGATTGTCCTATAACTTTCCGGCTAGAACAGGAGCGTCGTGCGGCGATGGGGATTTTTTCCGACTCAACAAAAGGACGAGGTTCTCAATATTTTCGTCGAGGTTCGTTGCATGTTTGTTACGTGATTACTAATAACTAACCGATTTTAGTGGTTTGTTTCTAGAAAGATAGATTCCGAGGTGGGCGTATCTTAATTTTATTATGATCTTTTCTGTTTTCGAATTTCTTATCATCAGAATCCTTACACCATCTTTGAAAACGTTGCTTTTTATTGTGAAATAGAGGTGCCGAACCCAAGTCTCTAACCTAGGACCTCATGTAGTCTGTTCCAAGCGCACAGCAAGATTTGATGTCAATTATCAAAGTCAAAACGAAAAAGCGGTCAGTACATAAGAGTGAGTTAGCAGTATTTGGAAATGACATCAGAAGGGTTACTCTTGAATCTCGATTTCATGCAAATTGGAAATTGCAATTGGGTATATCACTTTCAATACTCTTGAAAACAATACTAGCAGGATTATAACATTAATTTCCGAAAGACAAGAAAAGGAATAATGATTTATTGATTACTATTAACTCCGTGTTAATAATTTATAAAAGTACCCCATTCCAATTTTCAATTTGCATAAAATCGAGATTCAAGGGTGACCCTACAGGTTTTTATTAGGAGTATTACCTCCAGTTGTGATATAGTTTCATAGATGTGTCGGGGCGGAGGAGATATCCCTCTTTTAGTTCTCGTTTGTTAGCTGTTTATTATTTGTAAGTTTACTATTTATGAGCAGTAAAACTGTAAAAAATCAACTTCTATTTCAATAAGTAATACATCTAGAAACACGAAAATTTAATTTCTTTGATTTCCCTGGCATTCATCATCAGATCCAGCGTTAAAGGAAATGGGACCACCTCACAAGTATTCTCTTTCGGAGACAAAGTTTTTTTAGATCGGTCATAGAAAAAAATTCAGAAATTATCAACATTTCGTGATTATAAGAAATATTATGCTCTTAAGTATATCAGATAACATGTGTAGGAATACAGAAGGATACTTACAGGAATTTCCTTACTGCAAGTCAAACCTTAAATGTACAAAAAATACTCCCAATTATTTTTAATGATTAAAAATATGTTGATTAGCCCTGTTTCGCACTTAAAGGTCAATGGCTGTTTTTCGCTAGGCGATTGAAATAGACTATAACATTGGCAACATTGGACCACGAGACTAAAGAGGGGATAACAAATCTTAAAGTGGATCTACAAAAGGCAACTGATGTGTACCTGTAATTCTAGTTAACAATGAAACTATTACTGACTTTCATGAAATTCATTTTGTTGGGGATTAAAAAGTCATCTCCAAGTGCTTGTTTTGGAAACATAGGATTCATATTTAATGAGCAAAAACACAATAAATATATTGTTTTATTTTTATTTTATAGGTCTCTAAAAGGAGGAGGCTGATCCGAAGTTTGTTCACTTTTTTTTGTAGGATGTAGGTCACGATTCTAAGATTCCGAGGTGGTTTTCTAAAGATTCGACTATTGTTTTTTTTTGATTTATCTATACGTCATACAAAGTGCTTTAATAAAACTAAATGTGTGCGTGAAGTGTTTTTTTGAAAACAAAAATTTCGACCTATACCAGATACTTCCCCGTGATGGTCCAGGCTACTTTGTAGAATGGACCATCTGACTTTCTTCACCAGGCACCTCGTAAAAGGCGAGCATTGGCTTACCGTTTTCCGGTTCCGAGAGTAAGGTAGCCGGTAAACATACTTTTGCTCGAGGCCTAACATTCCGGCATCAAGCTGGCAACCCACCATTACCACCTTTGGTGTCTATACGGCGTGAATTTCTTACCATCAGGAAATCCGTCTGCTTGTTTGCCATCCATTATCAAAAAAAAAACAACGAAAATTCGTTTACTATTTAGGTATAACTCAAAACTACTTGTTTAATGTAGATAAAACTTATGCGGGACCATTTTGGAGTCATGCCATTGTACGAATGAATAATTATCAAACTGTGACGCGGTTTTGAAATAATTAGTTTCGGTTTTTCCGCTTAAATAAAATTCCATAGGTTAGATTCATCTTAAAAAAAAATCGCCTCTTATTCTAGCAGTCCAAGTATTGGAATTGACCTTATGAGGTCTTGGGTTCGATTCCCGGTTCGGGCAACAAAAAAAATAGAAAATTCGAAATTAAAATAACATTGACCGGGATTGGATATGTGTCAGGTTGGCGATAGGCTTGTCACCTATCACATTATGGAACTTAGTATCTTCGGCTAGTCGTGGGTGCTCTGGTTGTGTGCCCTACCACTTCGGGGATATGTGCGTGAAGATACGTTAGCGTTAAATTTTGCGTTAGTTTTTCTAAGCGATTTATTAAAATGGTCCCAGTTCTATGCATTTTTTTAGTTTGTTATCTGAAATCTACCGCCTACCTCTTCGTCCGAACTGGAACACAACACTGCAATTGAGGTGACAAGGTAAGATAGTGGAGCCCTACCCGGGCAAGTTGCTGCACAGCACTCCATCACCAGTGGTCCGTTTTGCTTTTGCTCGTCTCTTAACGAGCTGCCAGCTGCGTGTATTCTACACGAAGAACCAGGCCCATCACGGGGCAAACTAAAAGCTTTTATTTTTGTGATAAGATAGTGAACAAACACGAAGTTTTCTGCTGGTATGACATAACGGTGGCGTATAGACACCATAGATGTAGGGGCGTTATTATAATATGGTCCTCCATTACACTCTGTTACACTGTAGTTTCCTGACAGGAATAGTCAACGCTGTACCTTCACGAAGAAATTGGAGCTAGATACTCTACCGTCAGTGTCTTACAAAAACTACTAATTTTATTTCTAGATAAATAAATATCCCTAAACTTATAACATCGTTTGAATCAAAAGCAAAAGCATTTTAATCTCGTTTTATGGATATACCAAATACACCCAGACCTAGAAATGTTGACATAAATATCACACAAATGTCTTTCCAGTCGGAAATTGAACCCAAGCCTAACGCTTAGTTAGAGTAAGGCGTGTACGCAAACCACTGGAGCAACAGCTCAAAATTCACGTTTCTCAAAAATGGCGCTCAAAATTCAACAAAATGGCTGCTTACTGGTTACACCTAAATTTTGTCTAATTTACGTATAATCCCAAATACAATTCACGGCTTGGAATAATAACGCTATAGAAAGATAGTCTTCATAGTAACGTTGTGCCAACATTGAAGCACTAAACTAAATCACACACGCATAGCGATTACTAGCTTACGCTTGTCACCACGCACACATGCTTACACTGCCAGTTAAAGTGCAGTTTTCCCGAAAATGGGGAAAAGATGTCGACGATGATGACAATTTGTGTTTGACATTAATACGTAAATAGCTATAAATATTTTCAACACTTTATTTTCTATTGCCCATCAAATATAGTAGTAATTTAATTTTGTAGTATTACTAGGATCTCATTGTGAAATAAATAAAAATAAACTACTAAACATTTTGGTACATACCGTAGATGTCATTACTAATGAATCTCTTTTTTGCAGTTTACATAAAATTCCTTTAGTCGATGTATTTCTCAGTTGCAGACGCCGAGTCTTTTGTTTCAATATTTTTTTTTACTTTCATACATTTAAAATTAAGTAATGAGCTTTTATTTAACTTATTTCGAAGGAGGACTTAACAAGAATTATCAAATATGTAATGGAATTCATCCTCTGATGGTCGCCTGAAGTTCCCGCGTGAAGTTCCTCTCATTTGTTAGTAATAACAGGGTCAGCAGGAGTCATTTAAACAACAACAAACAATATTACTAATTTTAAATCACAAACAGTGTTAGACTTTTCAACTTTCAAGTAACACAAGTAGGTATGCATACAATACAACTTTTAACGAAAACAACATCTACGTCATAAGAGAACGTGTCACATACTTAAATAAATATCGGTACAAATTATTTGAAAATTAACCAAGTGGTCAGTTAAAGTGGGAAAATATTTTTACGATCCGACAACGTTGAACATTGAAACAATACATAAACAACATTTTTCTTTCTGAACATAATTAACTAGAAAATACTATGAAATAATGGCATGGAATGGAATGGAATGGCATGGAAAATAATATTCAGGCCATATACTATGAAAAAAGGCAAGCTGCCTGTGAAAAATAAAGTTTTTATATTTATTTTTTTTATTAGATGTGTTGTGACACAATTTAAATGCACAAACAGTCAGAATTATTTTTTACTAGCTGCTACTCGCGGCTTCGCCCGCGTAGTCTACTAATTTGATATTTAGCTCTCCAACACTGCTCGTTAAAATTTTAAGATAAAATGTAGCCTATATCACTATCCAAAGTTTCATCTATTTTTTTGTAAATATTAAAATCAATTCAGCAATTTTGCCGTCAAAACTGAACATACACTTTCTCTTTTCTAATTTCACCTCAGATAAATGGTAGGAATACGTTATTGTCTCCACAGTTTTATCTGCACTTCGGCAATTCCTGTGAAATTAAACTGTATAGCAGGTCATGGAAACCTCTAACAGATTTTTTTTTGAAATTTTAGAAATATACGTATCGTCTCTGAGGTCTAACCGTCCGTCTTCGGAATTACTTCTTGAGATCTTTGGTTCTATTTCCGGTCCGGGCAACAAAAAAACAAATAAAAATTTACTGTTTACTTTTAAAGGTTTTTTTTTTACTTTATGCAGAGAGGTTTACTGGTTTTAGCGTGAAAGCATAACAGACAGACAGACAGAGTTACTTTCCCATTTATATTATTAGTAGGGAAATAGGGATTTTTAACCAATTTCGCTACTATGTATATCATAATTTCTTTGTGTGTTTTTCGTTAATGATAAACTGATGTACGTGGTTCATTGTTATGGACTTATGGTAAAAATTACTGTTAAAAATTTTTCCTACGCAAATTGTGCCACCCCCGTTCACCCTCATAGGGGTTGATTTTCAAAAAACGCTTAGATATGTATCTCATAATTTGTATTGCAGAGCATTATTTTAGTGTCAAGCAAAATATTTCAATAGAATTAAATTTCCCATACAAACTGAGATACCCCCTTTAACCCCCAATGGGGGTGAATTTCGAAAAATCCTGAAATACGAGTTTCATCATTTGTAATAAACTAAACTACTACTACTACTAAAGTATTAATTCAAAATTTCATGCAAAAATGTGCAATAAAAATATTTTTCTCATACATACTTTGCCACCCTTTTAAAATAATATGCCTATTTCCAAAAAATAATATGCCTATCTCTTTCTCATGAATGCTAACTATCTACATACCAAATTTCAGCAAAATCGGTTAGGTGGTTTAGGCGTGAAAAGGTATCAGACAGACAGACAGAGTTACTTTCGCATACAAACTTTATAATATTAGTGTGGATAATTAAATTACGAACGTAAATACAATTTAGATAAAAAATGTCCTATGAAAAAGGCACGTGCTTCGTCGCGACCGCACCGCGGAAGGCCGGTACCGCCGCAACCGCGACGTCCCTATATTTTAAACCTGTAATATCTCCGAAGCTATTCGTTTAATTTACATACTGTTTAGGGCTATATTGTTCTATATTAAATGTAAAACTTGTTTAAGATACTTAATTAGATAAGGAATAATGTTGTATTGCTTTAAATCGCTTCGTAAATGAGCCATTATTTTTCGTAAAAAGTATAGGATAAAAATTGGTTATTGTAAGTTATCCCTAAGAGATAAAAATATACCATCGCGAACTTTTTTGTAGACCTTTTTAGGGTAAACAATACTTTAGTACATTATTTTGACCTATCTCGTAGAGTTCAGCCAGCGTTTGCAATGCAAGCGCAAAAAAATATGTTTATTTACGACTTCGCATTAGAAATCTTGAAATTATCAGTGGTTCTCTAATATATGAAGCATGTTATTATACATATAAACCTTCCTCTTGAATCACTCTACCTATTGAAAAAAACCGCATCAAAATCCGTTGCGTAGTTTTAATGATATAAGCATACATACATACAGACAGACGCGGAAAGCGACTTTGCTTTATACTATGTATAGATTCGCGAGATGCGTTCGGCGTCATTTGACGTTGAACACTACGGCACGATTTGGCGTTTGGAGCCATAAATGGCTCCAAATAAAATGCTTCAAAATGGACACGCGGACTTGGTTTCTATAGCGTTATTATTCTAAGATTCACGGTACACAAGCGTATATTCAGACCATAACAAATCCCTAGTAACGAGCCAGTTAATACCGCGGCCGAGCAAATGTTACACAATTGTTCGCATTAGATAATTATACGTGGTTTTAAGCTAAACAGTGCTTAATGAAACGCCCTCATCGACCATCACAATTATACAAATACCTAGTACACATTTTCAGAACCGACTCCAAAAATGAAACAAATTTTATTTGCAAAATATGTGTGTTAAGAAGTAGATACAAAGTTATTTAAGAAAACCAACATTAGCTAATTATACGCGGTTTTCAGCTAAACAGTGCTTAGTAGAACGCCCTCGTCGACCACCACAATTATACAAGCACCTAGTACACATTTTCTGAACCGACTCCAAAAATTTAACGCATTTCATTTGCAGAATATGTTTACGAAGTTGTTACAAAGTGAAATACGTGGTTTTCAGCTAAACAGTGCTTAATAGAACGCCCTCATCAACCATCACAATTATACAAGTAGCTAGTACACATTTTCATAACCGACTCCAAAAATTAAACGACATTCATTTTCAGAGTATGTGTAAGAAGTTGTTACAAAGTTATTTAAAAATACCAACATTAGCTTGGTTTAGTGGTTTGTAATTGGTTTTAAGCCAAAACAGTGCTTAATGGAACGCCCTCATCTGCCATCACAGTTATACAGTACCTAGTACACATTTTCAGAACCGACTCCATAAATTAATTAATTTTTATTTGTAAAATATGTGAGTTAAGAAGTAGATACAAAGTAATTTAAAATAACAACATTAGCTAAGTATACGCGGTTTTCAGCTAGACAGTGCTTAGTAGAACGTCCTCATCGGCCAACACAATAATTATACAGGTACCTAGTACACATTTTCTGAACCGACTTCAAAAATAAAACGAAATTTAAATGCAGAAGTGTAAGAAGCTGTTAAAAAGTTATTTAAGTATACCGACATTAGCTAAATATATATGTAGTTTTCAGCTAAACAGTGCCTATTGGAATGCCCTCATCGACCATCACAATTATACAAGTACCTAGTACCCATTTTCAGAACCGACTCCAAAAATGAAAGGCATTTTATTTGCAGAAGTGTAAGAAGTTGTTACAAAGTTATATAAGAATACTAACATTAACTAATTATACGTGGTTTTCATCTAAACAATGGTTAATTAAACGCCCTCATGGACCATCACAACTATATAAGTACTAAGTAGGTACACATTTTCAGAACTGACTCCAAAAATAAAACACATTTTATATGCAGAAGTGTAAGAAATTGTTACGAAGTTATCTAAGAATACCAACATGTTCTACCATAGTGTGGTGTGAATTAACAATAATAAATAAAAAGTGTCTTTACGCTCATATACCTGAAGTGGTAGACAGAGGCACGACCATGGCACTCACGACTATTCGAAGACACTAAGTCCCACAATGTGAAAGGTGGCAAGCCTTTCGCCAACCGGGCGAAAATTTATATATTTGCATAAATTTATATACTTAGTCTGGCCATAAATACTGTTACACTTAAAAATAAAAAAAT
>NJDD01002479.1:11550-23800 GCA_002245505.1 Calephelis nemesis
TGTGGTAGAACTTGTTGGAAAGCTTAAATAATTTTGTAACAACTTCGTCACGCATATTCCGCAAATAAATATATTTTCTTATTTATAAGCCAATTGAGTAGCACTAAGTAAGAAAATAATAATTCTTATTTATTTACCTGAACTTAACTATCAATCGTCACTAGTAGATCATCTTTACTCAACCTTTTCTGGACTGCCTTATAATGTTAGAATGGCAGCCATATTTTGTAGCCGATGGCAAGCTTTTTTCGGAGGTATTCCATGTTCAAATACCTACTTAGAGGTCAATGCAAAAATCTGTGGGCTTGACATGTTTATACAGTCCTTCAAAATTGAGTGCTATTCATTTAAACATAACATAAATAATAAGGTATTTAAATTTAGTTAAGAAAAACAATAGAGGTGGCCACCTGGCTCCAATACGATCTGTTGGTCTTTATGAGGTCAGATATACGATTAAACTAAGTGACCTAATTCTAGGCGCCTGAAAATGAACTGCTATGCCATAACACTTATTTTGTTCTTTCTCGTATTCATTTTATTTGCCATGGCAAGCATGTACCGTAACAAACGTCAAAAAAATTGATTGCTCTTTACAATTACATTGTATTCACACATTTCAAGTAACACTTGTACTTTTCTACAATACGCATAGGTGCCTATACAAAATTGTAGAAAACTGCAAGTGTTATTTCAAAAGTGTTTAGCTGTTTCAATACCAACATACCTAATGGATTGATTTTACCGTACTGACTAAAATTAGTCAATGTCGGTAGCGTTTTGAATTATGTTATAAAATACGCTACCTAAGATTGCCAGACAGTTTGTAAAATGCGAGCGTAGGCTTACCGTCACTGACACCGCGACATGACTCGCCCGGCTTGGTAACATCGCCTTACATATTCCTGCAGAAATAACGTCAGTGCTTGCTGTTGACGTGTTCCGGTTCAGACTATAAGGCATCCGATAAACTTACTTCAGGGCTTGAGGGCTAGTCTCTCGCCCTCAGGTTGGCAACGCACCATTACCACTTTTGGTGTCTCTAGGTGGCGTGATTTTTTTAACATCAGGAAATATCTTGCCTTGCTTCTTTGCCTTCTAATGTTATAAAAAACTAAAATGCAAATCATTTTGTCAAGCCGTTTGTTAGTTGACATACTGACAGCAGCGCCACCTATCTGAGCACGGAAGAATAATTCTTACTACCTATTACCTTTTGCCTATCTTGTAGGAAACGATAGAGATAATGTCGACTTCAATGGAAAATATTTTTTCACATCGGTCCAGTCGGAGCTTTTAAATACAAACAAACAAATCTCTCCTCTTTGTTATTAGTACTTTACTTTACATTAACAACCACTAACAGTTTGTGTGGAAAACATAGGAAAAATGCCCCCCTAATTTTTAAATGTTCTCATCGGTACTCCGCTCCTATTGATCTTAGCTTGATGACATAAGTACATGGCCTATGGCCTAGTACTCGATAAATGGACTATCTAACAATGAAATATTTTTTCAAATCAGACTAGCAGTTCCTGAGATCAGAGATAGATACCTTCTAATACCCTGTATAAGGGTGAAGGGTCGTTAGTGAAATATACTCGTGAACTCCAACGGCGGCGTTTGCATTTGATAATTTTCTAGTGTAGGTAGGTATTTTGTTTCGATTGTTATTTTAAATTTAATAATATCTTTTAAATGGATTGTTCGATATTAATTATTGAAAAAGTATTTTAAAATCATTGAAATGACTTAAGGATTTATATGAAGGTGTGCTTGACAGAGTCCGAATATGGTCACTATTTTTATCAAATTTTAAAAGGTATAAGAATAGTGTATTATAAATAAATAAATATCTCTGGACAAGTCACACAAATTGAATCTATTCCCAAAGTAAGCAAATTATATGCTTGTGTTAAGGGTGTTAGTCAACGATACTAATACATAGAAATACTTACATATATACCAGAATAAATTTAATAAACACCCAGTCCCGGAAATGCAGACATCTAAATGTTCATCACACAAATGCCTGCCCCCGTCGAAAATCGAATCCGAGCCTCGCGTTTGGTTGATGTAATTAGGCGTGTATGCTAGCCACTCGACCAACGAGAAGGTCATGCCGTAACTATAATAATAATAATTAAACATATGGTGTCGCGATGGTTTTGGTTGATATACATTCGTTCTTTAATATTGTAGAACATCTTTTTTTTCTATCATTAATGGTTTTCGCAGCCCATTCAATACAAACAAACATACAATCAAATCTTTCCTCTTTATTATTAACTAGCTGCGCCCCGCGGTTTCACCCGCGTAAGTCCCAATCCCGCGGGAACTCCGGGATAAAAGTAGCCTATTGGTTATTCTGGGTCTTCAGCTACCTACATACCAAATTTCATCGTAATCTGCTTTGTAGTTTTTGCGCGAAAGAGTAACAAACATCCATACATCCATACATACAAACTTTCGCATTTATAATATTAATAGGATATAGCTAAGAATAGATTACTAATACCAGGCCAAGCCTAGGACGAGTTATTTCAGCATAAAATGAAACCATTACTTCATTCCGTACGCTTTCATCTTCTAACGTTAAAATTTTATAGTGGACTAGAAAAATCGTTTTAAGTTGCACATGTCATATCCAGGTCGCTAAGTTGAAAATTAAGAGCAAGCGTCAGATGAGAGCTCTTGTATTTTTGTAGCAAACATATATGTGAGCATGACGCTCACATATATATTTACAACTAGCTTCCGCCCGCGACTCTGTCCGCGCGGATGTCGGTCTTTGCGTGATAAAACTGAAAAATTAATTTTTTTTCTACGTATTTTTTCAGGATAAAAAAGTATCCCATTTTATGCCCAGGATAATGAGGTATAATTATACCAAGTTTCATCGAAATCGAACCGTTAGTTCTCACGTGATGCCTGAACATACAGACAGACAGAACAAACATAACTACCCGCGTTAACGGGTTAGAAAGGGATTAAAAATTTCGCCACGGGACTTGAATCCTCAGTAGCTCAATTGGTTACAGCATTCGTCGGTTTGAGACGAAAGGTTACAGGTTCAATTCCTGTCTGGGGCGAAATTTTTTCTTTCTTTAAAATTTATAGATAGAACAAAATTTTTAATCACATATTTGGGTTTGGAATCGATGCAGTAACACCCCTGTTATTTATTTTATAATTGACCCTTCTACAGATTTATTATATGTAGAGATTGTTATACTTCTACTATATTCTTACAATTGTTTTTGTTTCACTAAAAAGGTGAAGTTAAATGTTCAACACGGTTTATTTTTTCTCTACGAATAAGCTTTACATTTTCTACGGTATCCTAACAATTATTAAATCATTTACTTTACACAAAACAGTCAAAACACCTGTCTCTATATATTTACCTGTGTTCAACCTCTAAGTATATAATATGTAAGCATATGGACATGAATGAAATACGTACGAAAAAAGCCTGCTGTTGGTTACCAAGTAAACATGGCTGCCATTTTGACATAATAAGGCTGCCCAGAAAAAGTAGAGTATCGACATTGATACAATATGGTCTATTAGTGACGATTGATAGTTAAGTTTAGGTAAATAGATAAGAATTATTATTAACTTACCGAAATTGCAATTATCAACATACTTACTAAGTGCTACTCAATTGGCTTATAAATAGGAAAATGTAATAAAACGAAAGTAAGAATATTTACTTTTCACGAACCAATTTTTTTTTTACATTGTGGCGTGCAATTATGTTTATTCCTTATTTACGTTAACTTTTTATATTTATTATAAGATTCATTATCATTACAAAAAAATTGATCACATTACATTCATACCACTTTCTTAACTTTAAAGCGAGCATTGAAATAATTCTTATTTCGCTAGACTGTTATTGATATTTTCAGCATTCATATAATGGTAAACATACATTCTTATCTTGTCCAAATTTATTTTGTAGGAACGTAAAATAAAATATCGACAATATTGTAATAGCACGTCACTATAAAATTGAACACTAAATATGGTTTTCTTGGCAAGCATGAGAACTGTCATGACGTCACTTTAAGGGATAACGCCCATTGTTGACGGGGCGGAGCGTGTCGGGCCGGGTCGGGCACAACAATCCGCCGCGATGCGGCCCGGCCCAGTGGGCGTTGCTCCATACAAAATGTATGCAAGCGATCTAGGTGGATTATTGCGCTGCGATGCGGCCCGTCCCGGCCCGTCCAACTGGGCGTTATCCATAAATCGAAGCCAAAATGAGCATAGAAAAAAATGTCGTTATCTCTTTCGGCGTACATAATACCAACATTTGTTAAAAAGAGACAAAGAGATGTTGTTAAGTTATATGTCGATTTCAACGGTATTTATACAACTAAATTTGCTATAGAACATTGTTGCACTTTTTTATATATTCCTATTTCTATGGTTCATAATATCTCCGAATGAAGTGATGAAATACAATATTGAAATTGATCAAACGAACTTTCAAGTAAAGCTCAGTCATTATTATATGAATCGCTTCATTTGATGATATTATTCAATCTGATTGAACCTGGAAATGAAAATAGAGATTGAGAAAGTGCGGCAAAATCAAGAAATCACAGTAGATATGCCACCTTATAAAGGTACAAATTATTATGGTGGCCCAACATATGATTAATTATTTATTTGTATTTGTCAAACACAGCAAATAACAAATGTGACTTAAACACCAAACACATAATGAAACCGAAGCAAATAGGACATAGATACTGGTTACGAGATGTCGTCTAAAATAGTAATTTAATATAATAGCAACATGAATTACAATGAAAAAATCCAGCTGCAACCTATATTTATTAACATATTAATGGTTGTCATTGGTGTCTAATCTAGTAGCAGTTTACCAAAAAAATCCTGCCAGTAAGTTGCTGAACTTACTGTTCATAGTTACTTACACAAATTTATACTTCATTACAAAATCACAAGAATCATTTTCAAATAAACGGTTGTAGCTAGTGAGCATAATTATTAAATCATAAGTTGTAAAATTATCATTAATTGCATAAAATTTAAATTAATACATGTATCAATGTATTGCGATTTTTTCTTTCTCTATGTGAATTTATAATTATTGATAATTTTATTTCAGTTTAAGTATCTGTACTGTAATTGTGAAAATCTATGTATTAATAATAGGTATGTGATGCCAAAACTGTTGACTCCTTTTTACGAAAATTGCGCTGACGGAGGAATATGTAATTTGGCATACTTATAGTTTATGTGTAGCAGAAGTGCAAAAAGCTAATATTTTCAATAATAATGCTTATTGAGGGTACATTAAATCAATAAATAAAACATTACCCACACTACCATGCATTTGCGACACACAAACAAATATATTGATGATACAAAAAAGATCACAGATGGCGCACTAAAAAGTTTGGAAACAAAGTAGTCTGCCTTTAGAAATGAAGATGGCGTTCTTATCAACAAGTTATTAAAATTTAATATGGTCTAGGACCAAGGTGCGACCACTAGTTTATTTTATTTACTATACGTAATGTGCGTTTGAATTAACGAAATAAGTTTTAAATATGTATTATTATTAGCACCATGTAAGACCACATCATACAAACAATAATAAATCAATTGAATTGAATAAATATAAACACGGGGGAAAATTTAATTTGCCCCTGAATTTTTCCGTTCCTGCCAGGCAGCTCGTAAAAGGCGAGCATAGGCTTATCGTCACTAACACCGTGACATCTGACTAGGTGGTAAATTTTCGCAGTAATTTGCCCAGATTGGTACCACCGCCTTACCTATTCCTGCCGCCATAACGTCCGCGGTTGCCATTGGCGTGTTTCAGTTCAGTTGGTGAGGTAGCCGGTCAACTTACTTTTCCTTGAGGCCTAACAACTCAGCATTAGGTTTGCAACGCACCATTACCACCTTTGGTGTCTCTAGGCGGCGTGAATTTCTTACCATCAGGAAATCTGTCTGCTTGTTTGCCTTCCAGTATTAAAAAAAAGTAAAGTATAAAGAGAAAATAACTTCCAGTAATAGAAGAATGCAACTGTTGACCAAGAAGCATTAACTGACAATGAGAAGATTACACTAAAAGTTGTATAGTTGTAAAACTATAAATAAGTATTTAAAAATTACTATGGTGAACAGATAACCTGTAAAAGGCTGACAATAGAAGGCAAGCCCAAAAACATTTATAACCTTTACACTGCTAAAAATATATATTTAAAAAAGCATATTTTTTGTCTGATTTCATAATTTATACTCGTCATGAGGTCAAATCAGTTAATATCATAATTATTTCTGTGCTCAATTATTTAATATTAAACGCATCAGTGAATAACTATCACATACAATAGCTAACTGGAGTATTTCTCTCAAAAAATAATATAAACCTATTGCTTTGTGTAAAATTTCTGAAGACCTATTATGATGTGGAACTTTGAACTGGTCTCTAGAAAAATTGTAAGCAATATTCGCCAAACATTTCAAAATATTCCTGGTTTAATGACATCAATCAAAATTAGTTCAGCAATTTTGATGTGAAAATGGAACAAACAATTTACTCGATCATTATTTTGCTTCGATATTGTTTTAAAACTACAATATCTCTTAAGATATTCATTTAAATTGAGTGATGTTATGGGAAACCACAGAAAACCACCATCACCATGTTTAATGGACATGAGTCTACTAAGGCTCGATACTTAACACAGAACACTATTTCGATAGCCGGTTTAGGGATCTGTTACAGAAGTTGAGGCCAATGCAAGTAAGTGTTGCATTTGGAAGGCTAGAAAGGATTAGGGGCCGAGTTCACCAATTTGAAAATAACCATAGTTTAATTAACCAATTATTCAAAACTCATCAGTTTTTAAAACCTTATATCGTTTTTTTGCTATTCACAAACAATTTCAACACATCTGATAACTAAAGAAATTACACTAGCACACAGATATTCATCAGTGATTTTTATTAATATGCACAATGACACATCTATATAAACTAATTAAGTAGTAGGTTATTTTATTTCAGCTTAGACATTTGTCACTTTTTTTTATACATATTACAGGAAGGCAAACACGCAGACGGATTTCCTGATGGTAAGAAATTCACGCCGCCTAGAGACACCAAAGGCGGTAATGGTGCGTTGCCAACCTGAGGTCAGGATGTTAGGCTTCGAGCAAAAGTAAGTAGGTAAGGCAAGTCGCTGCGAAACTCTACCACCTAGTCAGATGTCACGGTATTAGTGATAGTAAGCCTATGCTTGTCTTTTAAGAGCTGGCAAGGAAGGCAGATGGTCCATTTTGCAAAGGAGCCCAGACCAACATGGGGAAAATCAACATTATAAATTATGTCTTTTACTTACTTTTGAGGAGACTATCTAGTAATGTGTATATTTCTTTTTCTGTTTTAAGATATTCTTCATCCTCCGGCCAGTCACAAGACACATTATATTCTATAATATCAACTTTGTTTCCCGAGTCCTCAGGAACTTTATACAACCTGCAACAAATTATATTTATTAAGAAATACAAAACTGAAAGTAATTTAATTTCAAGGCAATGAAACTTCTTTGTCAATGTTCTAATATATACTAACATAATACAGCATATTGAGGACTTTACAATTTGTTTCGATAAGCTTATTTCTTAGATCTAGAAAGTGGACTTGAAGTGGAAATGCATTTTTTTTTGTATTTAGGAGACAAGGATAATATCTTAATTATTATTGTATCCTAAATACATCTATCTATCTACATACTAAATACATAGATTACAGTTCACTTTGCCAGATCTTATTAAAGAATCATGCCCATCATCTTCATACGTGTGAAATACAACTGTTTGATTCCGAAGATATTTTTTACCTCGCACAACACCTTTGTGGAATTAGTTACTGGGGGCGACTTATGACTTAGGGACCTTCAAGAAAAGAGTGTACTCATTTCTTAAAGGTCTGCAACTCATTTGTGATACTCCTGGTGTTGCGGATGCCCGTGGGCGGAGGTGATCACTTTCCATCAGGTGACCCACTTGCTTGTTGACCTCCTCTTGTATAAAAAGAAGAGGTAACTAGCCATGCCCAAATATGTTGTGCGTGGAGACATTCAATTCAATACACTGTTTCTACAAAAAGGCGGATGTCAAGTAAGCCACAAAAGTTCAAACCCATTTTGTAAAAATAATTAAAGTTGTTTTGGAGGAGTATAATAACTAGCATTGTGATATTTTATTGAATCAGGTTACTTTGTGGAAATCCATTTTAACAGATGAAAAATAAGCCTCAATTTTGCTAATTGCACTGAAGTAACTTTGTTTGAAATTAAATACTTGTAATGAATATTTATTTCGATAAGGATTGATATCATACTCATAAAAACACCTTTGCAAAAAATATTTTTTTAAACAAATTTGGCAAGGTTATTTTAATGTAAATAAGGTTATATCGACCCAACTTAAGATAGGCACATGCTGTTGCAAACTAAAGCTTAAAGGAGAACAATTCAGTCATAGTTTTTTGCAGAAAAATGTTTATACAGAGCATCCAGCGGAAGCTCTCAATAGGACAAAAATCCCCTGATTTTGAACCATTCTTCATTGGGGCTCTGCTCTAATTGGTCTTAGCTTGATGATATACAACATATAGCCTTCCTTGAGAAATGGGCTATCTAACACAAAAATAATTTTTAAAATTGGACCAATAGTTCCTGAGATTACCCATTCAAGCATACAAACAAACTCTTCAGTTTTATAATATTAGTACCTGTATATAATATATGCCGAAAATGCAAAGTTCTTAATGATATCACACATTGGAATAAGTTAGTAAAATCTTCCTGTCATTTGTTACAATGCAAATCTCTGTTATCAAACATTTGGTTAGCAATTTGGTCCGAGTATAAGTATTTTGAAGTTTCTAAAATTGTGACTATTACAAAATAGATAAGTTTGCTAATACTGTGCATTTATGGAAACATAAACATAGTATAATTCATATTCATATTACCACATAAGCTCACAGAATTGACATGTAAGGCAAAGCTAGATTTTTAACTATCTTTGAAATAGAAATGACCATGAAAACCTACCACATACACAAGACTTCTGCATTTATAATATTAACATGAAAGTAGATATGCTGCAACCTTCTGATTTTGTGTATAAAAATAGATAATTACAAAACCTAATAGGAAGGCAAGATGTTTGACCAAATAACAACAGCAAACATAGGTATCAAAAATTCAGTTTTACCCATATCAAGTTCTACTACATAAATTCAGATAAAAATAGCCTGTTTTTATTAATAATGTAGCTTTCAACCGTGCAACAAAAACACACAGTTTGTTTTTACAGTGTTTAATAACAGCATACATTAATGTTTTTGATAATAACAGCAATCAGGATATCAAAGCTTTACTTCTCCAGGTAATAAAACGATAGAAAATTATAAACAATGACAACAAGAAAATAAATAAAAATATGTCATACTCATATCTAGTTATGAGTAACTGTTTTTATGAATACAAGGATTTGGGTTAAAGAACTAAATATTTAAGTATCGTCATAACAAACTTACCAAGTTTGATCATCCGAAAGATCCAATGACTCCACGTCAATCAGATCAAAATCAATCATATCTTTGTTTATATTTTGACCACTCTGATTCATAATCCGAATTATAATAAAACATTAATTTGGCACTTAAAACAAATCACGTGTAATTTTATTCCTTTAAAAACTGGATTCACTACACGAAAACAATAAAACAAATCAAAAAATGGGTATTTTAATAAAAAAACACGAAAATGTACCACACAAGTTCAGTTTGGAATTTGACAACTGACGTATCAACTAGGTATCAAAGCATATCAAAGAGTAGGTAACTGTCCATAAAGGACGTATTACCATAGAGAAAGTGTGACCGTTTTTAAAATAACCCAACTAATGAAATCTCTAAATTCAAAAAAAAAATACTAAAAACACTAAACAGGGAGTCTACCATAAGCTCTTAAATCAAAAATGTTTTAATACTACATCGACTTTTCGAACCATGACGTTCCTAAACATTCTTGGTACAGGATAGTTTTACAATACTGCTACATGGCAGTTTTGTGGCGTATCATTCATTCATTTCTTACCATAACGTCAATTTTGACAGCCAGCAGCTCTTGTTAAAGAGTATTTACATTCCTTGGCCAGCAGGGGGGTTAGAATGTGCACTTTCGTCTCGGCGCGATCGCGTCGTTTCGCTTGGACGATGCGTTTCGTTTCAAAACGTTATCGTTTTTTATAAAGCTAGAACAATCATAACTTGAAGCGATATCGTGTAAACGAAGGGTGATGACCGAATTTGTATGAAAAAACAAAATTTTGTCTATGACGACACGACTTAAAACACGTCAATATCAAATTTGTTATTTGTCAATTGTCAGACGTCTAACCATAGAAATAGGAATATATAAAGAAGTGCAACAATGTTATATAGCAAATTTAGTAGTATAAATACCGTTGGAATCGACATATAACTTAACAACATCTCTTTGTCTCTTTTTAACAAATTTTGATATTATGTACGCCGAAAGAGATAACGACATTTTTGTCAATGCTCATTTTGGCGTCGATTTAAATTGACGTCATGACAGTTGTCAGGCTTGCCAAGAATCCATATTTAGTGTTCAATTTTTATAGTGAAGTATAATATTACAATTGTCGATATTTTATTTTACGTTCCCAGAAAAGAATATTTGGACAAGATATACCAGTGCCACTAAAAATATCAATCATGGTCTATCGTAACAAGAATTATTTCAAGTGCTCATTTTTAAGTAAGGAAAGTGGTTTGAATATAATCTGATCACATTTTTTTATAATGAAAATAAATATTGTAATAAAAATAAAGACAACTTATGTAAAACTAAACATATTTGCACAGTACAATGTAAAAAAAATATGCTGGTGAAAAGTGAAAAAATGTTATTTCTTTCTTTTCATTGCATTTCCCTATTTATAAGCCAACTGAGTAGCTATACATTAGTAACAATTTCAATCGAGAGGTAAATAATAATTCATATCTATATTAATAGATCATGATGTACCTATCGATATCGGAATACTACCTTATCTGACGCAAACTTTGTTTTGTACTGTTGCCCGCGGCTTTGCCAGCGTAATAATATTATTTAGATATGTTTCTAAAACAATTACTATACCAAATTTTGTCGAAATCGAAAATTTTTAGGAATAATTATGGGATAAAATTAAATAGCCATATAAAATACCTTGACAAGGACCTAATGAAAGAACTGGGAGGTTGCTGATTGATCATACTTTTTAAAAGTTGACTGTATTGTGTTTTATTATATTTGGAGTTTGAAAAAAAACACATCAAAATGTGCGCGATAGTGTGTGTTTATCGTTGGAAATTTAACTATCGTAAAAATTGGGTTTTCGGGGGTTTATTGAAAATTTTTGATTTTAAGATTATGGATTATGTATCGATACTTTACGTTTTTTGGACAGCCTAAGTAATGTCAAATGGCAGCCATATTTAGTAGCCAGCGGCAGCCTTTTTTGGTAACTATTTCATGTCCATATACTTAGAGGTCAATGCGTCTAACGTCTATCGCCGACGTCATGTTTTGTTTGGCAAGAACGTTCTACGCTTTTTGAGTTTGACATTTATAAGCGGCCCGAAACGAACGTTCGTTTCAAGACGACGGTGGTTCATTCTAACCCCCCAGTAATGTTTTTACGACATAATTGGCGATCTTAAAAAGTTAATATTTGCTAGCGGATTTAATATTGTTGGACAAGTTTCCATTAAAAAAAAGTGTGTGTGTCAGCTACGACGCACGATTGGAGTTTACTCCTTACGAAATGTATCTTGCAGCCATAGAAATAGGAATATATAAAGAAGTGCAACAATGTTAGATAGCAAATTTTGTTGTTTAAATACCGTTGGAATCGACATATAACTTAACAAAATCTCTTTGTCTCTTTTTAACAAATGTTGATATTATGTACGCCGAAAGAGATAACGACATTTTTGTCTATGCTCAATTTTGTCGTCGATTTAAATTGACGTTATGACAGTTGTCAGGCTTACCAAGAATCCATATTATTTAGTGTTCAATTTTTATAGTGAAGTATACTATTACAATTGTCGATATTTAATTTTACGTTCCCAGAAAAGAATATTTGGACAAGATAAAAATGTACACCATTTC
>NJDD01002479.1:30436-42929 GCA_002245505.1 Calephelis nemesis
CTAAAAACTAAAGAAAGAAAGAAAGATAACGGTGTTTTCGCGTCATCGTGAATGAAGATGGTCGTATTTTTTCATAATTATTGATTTTCGTGTTTATATTGAGTAAAATTAGTTAATTCAGGTGGGAATTAGTTTAGTTTTGTTCAGTAAACGTGCACAAATGAAATAATCATGAAGAAATTAGTATATCGTGAATTTCCTCGCTGCCGCCAAATCTCCCAAAGTGAGCTTTTGTAAAGTGACCGCCACTTTACTCAAGAGCCTGTCGTAACTTTGTAAATAGTTACTAATGTTACTAATGTATGAGAATAATTAACGGAAGACATGACTAATAATGAAATAATTAATACGGAAGACGTGGCAGCATGGCCTAAAGGTCTTAGCCGGCCCCAGAAAGGGGCAAATCAACTTAAAAAAAAAGAAAGATAACGATCACCAAACGATCACTTATTTAAACGGGTATAGGTAGTGATTATATTCTCCAATATTCTCTTTGATGATAGGTAGTACCTAGGTACCTACCTAAGTGCGCAACTTAATTAACATTCTATTTAGTGATGTGGCGACTCGGGTTTAATAATTTAACTCGAGTCAACTTGAGTTAAAATTTCGGTAACTCGAATCGAACTCGAGTTAACTAGAAAGACGTTCAGTCAGTCATGTTTTTCTTTGTTTTTATAAATTTTAATAACTAGTTTATTTCTTAACGATTAGAAATGTTTTTTTTTGGGTTAAATATAAATTAAACAACGACTCTTACCTCGCTGCACCGACTCCGCTTCGTTTTAGTGGAGTAGCGAAGTAATTTTTTGTTTTGTTAAAATAGACCTCCACAAAATAAAGCTTCAATAAATTGAATAATAAATAGAAGACATATTATTATTGTGATAGTGAAAAAAAAACAAACAATTTCGAGGTGACGAGGTCCAATTCAAATTGATTCGAGTTTGACTTAACTCGAATTGATACATCTCTAATTCGACTTTAAAAACATATCGATTTGACCAACGTTGACATAAATGATAACTGATCATCGTCGTTTCCCATCTCTATTTATGAAGTCTTTTCTTGTCAACGTAAGTTTGTGAGCACGTTGAAAAATAACTTTCACGTAAATTCTTTAAGATGTCGGCTCATTTAAATTGGATGATAATTAGAAATAACAACGCGTTTCTTGTGAAGAAACGCAACATCAAGAAACCTTTCAGTAAAGAGCCAAACAATGTGACTAACCTCAACGCTTTCAAGTACAATGGTTTGATACACAAGAAAGCCGTCGGCGTGGTCGAGAACAGTAACAGAAAAGGTTTCACAGTTGTTACAAAGAAAGCTAGAGCTACAAACAAGCCTAGCAAGAACATTATCAACAGACCGTTTAAAGCTGGTGCCCGAAGATCTTTACACAAAGTGAAGAGGTTACTCAGAGCCAACCACTACAGACCAGATCTAGCTAAAGCCACCCTTCGTCGTGCTTCAGCTATTCTTCGTTCTCAAAGGCCCATCAAGGCAAAGAAACCGAAAGCAGCCGCTGCCAAAACGGATTAAGTTATAGTAAGCTGTCAATAAATTAAATCTAAAAATTTGCCTTTTAATTAATTTTCCATCTTAATAAATATTATAAAATAAAAAAGTTAGTGAGAAAGAATGGATGTTTGTTGCTCTTTCATGCATACATTAATGAATATTTGATTATTTTAAATTTGAATATTTGATATTGTAAAGGCTAACTAGGCTATAATTTATACCAAAAATACAACTTGGTATGCAGGCAAAGTGTGAGTGGAAACTTTTATATTTTTAAATTGATTAGAAGGATGAATTAGCTGCTATTACCTTTGCACTGTATTGGAATCTGGTTTTAAATATATAAAAATATGCAATTCAGGCTTCAATTGTATTTATCATACTATAATAATATTATAAAGAGGAAAATTTTGTTTGTTTGTTTGGTTGTAATGAATAGGCTCAAAAACTACTGGACTGATTTTAAAAATTCTTTCACCATTCGAAAGCTACATTATCCACGAGTGACATAGGCTTTGTTTCATCCAAATCGGTACAGTAGAAGCCAAGTTATGCAGGCGAAGTTGCGTGAAACTGCTAGTATAATATAAATTTATTATAAGTTGAATTGTAGAAAAAAAAATTGTAGTAATACTAGTCAGATGTAACATACTTTCTAACAATAATCTCATGTTCAGGTGATACAGCACCTTTGCTATTGGAAAATCCAGATTTTTTGTCTTGCCTTCTGTCTCCATAACAATAGGTTATGCAGACTGGTGTGGTGGGTTGCTTTTGGTGGAGAGGTGTGGACTGTGGCCTTTGGCTCACCGAGTAGCCAAGTTTTGATGTGGTGGTAGTTTTTAGATTTTTATAAATGCGTCATGAGCACCATATGGTATGGTCAATGTGAACAGTATTCTAATAGTGGTTGGTGTGACGTGCCAAGATTTGCTGAAGATTTAACAGACATAGTTTTCCAGAAATTTCATGCTATTCTAAGGTTTCCTAGTAATCTACTACAGTAGTGTAGCAATAAATTTGCAGAATAAGGTAATTCTAGTGTCTATGTCAAAAGAATTAGAAAATGCTTTTATTCAACATTAACCTTACAAGAGGCACTTGCGTTTATATAACACTAAACCAACCACCGGATCAGAATGTGGCCACATACTAAGAAGATCCGGCAAGAAACTCGGCAACCTTGTCTTTTTTCCATGTTTTAAAATATGTATACAATAATTAAAATGATAATGCAGTAGCTTTATAACAGATTGGCATGAGGGACAATTAATCCTAAGATCTCTTATCTGCTCTATGAGTTTTTCTAACTAGTGTGTTTAGTGGTTCTAAGTGTTTATTATCATCCCAAAAACGTTTAATTGTATTGGAATGTTCCCCGGCATGAGCAGTTTCAGTATAAATTTTTAAAATATTTATTGATGATGCTCCGGTGTATTTCGGTTGGTCTGTAAAATTAAATTCATTTATTAAACTTTTGAAAAGTTCCTATGTAAAATATCAAAACAGAAATCTCCGGTGATTACTAAATAAAAATCGGATGTTACCAATCTCTGGTTTTACTTCCGAGATTTCGGTACCGGAGCAATCAGAAAAGCACTAGCCTTCATTATCCTAGTTGTGCCTTACGCAAACATAGTTAAAAGTTGTGTTAACTTTTTGTTCGAAATTGTATGTGATGGGCATCTAAACTTTTTATTAGTTATTAAGGTTTCAGAATATTAAAAGGATTTTTTTATATTCAATTTAAAATTAGTCTGCAAGTTGTATTTTATTTCTAGTTTATAATGTCATTACTAGTATAAAAAAAAAGACAAGCCCGCTAAATTTCTTTCGCCGGATTTCCTAAGTGTGTGGCAGCGATTATAAAAAAGTTGATTCGCACAAGTACCTACCACTTGTATGGTCCCTGTTAATAAAGTCTGTTCTGATTCTGTTTCTAGCTTTTACTACTGATACATCGCCTTGTAATTTATGACTTAAGATCTTGGACAAACTGTGCAATTCAAATGGCTACATTACCTTCAAGCAACAAACACAACAACAGTAAGCACTGATGACATATTTGTATTAATAGGTGAAGTGGTAGTATTAATACAGGCAAACATCATTTGACCAGCTAAATAGTTATGACTAACTGCACTATAGTATTAATTGAGAAACCTAAATTACTAGGCCCAGGGATCGCACTTGGGACCTCAAGACACATTCCGGTCTCAATAAAACATTGACCACATCCTCCTGATTCTGCCATCCTGTAAATGAATGCCGCTAGATGTAGTCTTTTTTTTTCTTTTGGCTTTCCCGTTGGTATGTATTCTGCCAATATAACATCAGTCAAGGAAGTGACACATTGAAATGTTGTCCAGTAACAATAAGATAAAAACTAATATTTTGAGTAATCTAAAACAAAACAGACACAACAAATTGTTAATTCAAAAGCACACACAGTATTATTAAGTTATGAGTCTACAGATTGTTGATGTTACTTGCTTGTTGCTATTTCGAAAATGGAAAAACCATGGTTTTGGTAGGATATTTTCTTGGACCATGGCATAGTATTTGCCTTTGATGCATTTCGACTTTGACCATGACTTATTCCAATTGTTCATTAAGTTTACTCTGGCTGCAGCACGGAGATCGTAAGAGAATATTTTGTCATGAGAATACAAGCCAGAATTGGTAGCATCCTTCGCCAGTCGGTCAGCTACTTCATTGAAGTCAATACCAAAGTGACTTAGGATCCAGGCCAGGCTAATTTCAAAATCCATCGTAAGCAGCTTGATATAAAATTGTCCGGATTATAAGGATAATTGGATATTTAGTTTTGGCACGGAATGGGTTAGTGTAAATTGCTTGAAGATAACTTTGAGAATCTGACAAAATCAATGTTTTCTTGAATTTGTGGGAATATGCAAAAGTAACAGCCAAGAGCGTCGCCAGCCGATGTCCTAGATGGGGGCAAGTTGATATGGAGATTGAGAAAAATATACATTGTAGGTTCAATCGGGAGCCACGTGCCCTCGAGTTTTTGACTTGCCTTGCATTTCACTCTAAATAGTAGCAAACTAGTAGAAAAAGTACTAGAATAATCGATCAAGTCAAGTTAAAGACATGACTGTTTGCTTTATCATTTTTTTTAGAATATCTAGGGGAGGGCAGCTGTCCCTCTTGCCCCCCCTTGGCGACGCCCTTGGTAACAGCTTCCATAATAGCGGCGTATTCACCAGTAAATATTGAAGAGTAAGCTCAGCTCTAAATAACTAAAGCTAAACTAACTAACTAGCTAAAACTCATAATAACTTCGTACTTAGGGATCCATACTCCAGCGCCAACATGGTCACTCTGAAATTTTAGAAGCATCAGTATACATAGTAATATGCTCAGCGCAATCAGTGGTAATTTTTTCTTTAACTATTACGTTTGCTAGTGGGTCATCCTTAATAACCCCGAAATTTAAAATGTTTGTTTCGTGGATTAGGGCTGAACAAGGGATTTCAAAAAGGGGGCTAATAGAAGATTTGTGTAGAGACACTGAGTGGGTACCTAGTAATTTTAGTGTAACTATTGACTAAGCAAGAAATACTCTTCTGTGACCAATAGGCTGACCCGTAAGTAGCTTCCGTTAAAGCTTGTAGTGTGGGGAACAGTGGGTGTGTAGTTAAGTCTGAAATGTTGTATAAAAATCTGTCAGAAAGGCACTGTCTCCTAAGACGAAGTGGTGGCGCACCACGCTCAAGCTACATGGCATTAATGGGTGATGATTTCATGGACCCAATGGTGATTCGGAAACGTTTCGACTGCACCTCATCCCATGCGGCCAGTGCTAATTTGTTACAAGGCTCTAAGAGAAAAGTACCATAGTCAAAATAAATTCAAATCAGTGCATTGTCGATTAGTTTTTGGAAATATGAGTGAGATACCCACCACACTCCTGATATTGAGCGCAGGATGTTAATATTACGCTCACATTTTTGTATAATGTATGACAGGTGGGCAATGCCAGACATCTTAGTATCCCAAATAACACTGAAAATTTTACCTCATTTTCTTGGGGAATTGGTACACACTTAATATAGGTAAACAGAAATGATTAGAATGGAACGTTTTCTGGTAAAACGCACCGAAGAGCACTTCGGGATGGATAAAGAGAGTCCATGGTCTGATTACCAACCATTGAGGAATGCTAGTGCTCGATTCAGCCTTTAAATATCATCAGGTATGGAATAGCCAGTAAAGTATATTAAAAACAATATTATCGGCATATTGTAAGATAGAAAAAAATCAATTGACAGAAGATTCTAAATTATATGTATAGAGGTAATAGAGCAAGGGACTCAATACAGATCCTTGAGGGTGTCCTTTTCAGACAGTACGAGGGGGCTTACTAGTACCATTAACACGGATAGAAATAGGTCTAGAGAGGGGTTTAAATAAAGTTTGATTTTCTGCCTGAGTACTGGAAGAAGGACATTTTCGTAGGCGGAAGATATGTCAAGGAATACTCCCAGAAGAATATATTTTTTTGAAAAAGCAAGACGTATTTCTGTTGAATAACAGCTAAGGCTATCAAGGATGCCAAGGCTCTTTCTGAATCTGTACTGATTTTAAAGAAAAACAACGAGTGCATTAGAGAACATTCTGGAATCCACCAACACTACGCTAGTTTTCAGCCAACCGGTTTCACATTTTACAGCAACATCAATGCTTTGAAACTAAAAAGACTGTTTTAGTTTAACGTTCAGTATATAAATTTGGTTGGATGTTACTGGCGGTACCCACATAATATAAAAATGTTAACTGTAAACAAACCACAACAAAGTTATACCACAGTTAAAAAATATATATATAAAGTTTTGAGAAATCGCGGTTATTGCAATAAAAAAAAATATCAGCGCATAAATAAGAAAATGTATAGAAAACTGTATTCGGTCCTTCTTGGTGTTTATATTTACTATAAAAAATGAAAGGCATACATACATACGTTTTTAAATAACATGAATTAAGTCAAAAAACGACGTCTTAACTTTGACGACACCATACAAGAAACTGGTTCAACCTAAGATGTTTAGGTGTTAACCAAAAATTAGTGCTTTGAAAGGAATTACGTTTATAATTTTCCTGCTCGAACCCCAGTTACCCCAGCGGGAATCGTTTTTTCCGTTTATTTCCAAAACGACAACATGCATTATTTTTTTTATTCGGCGCACCAACCTCTTTCGTTCTACCAACGCTGGGTTCTCTAAAAAAGTTGTTAGTATCTAGATAAGTTTTGAATTCAATGGCAACGCAATTTCTAACTGCATTTTTATGCCATCCTTTGCAATAGTTGGAATCTTGGAATTGTTTAACATTTGGCAAACTTTGATCACCCGAATGGTAAGTATGGGTGAATATACATTGTTTGTATAACGGACGCAACATTATCATGTTGTGTGGCTGGGATTTTAGGTGTTGGGGTTCATAAATCTGACGAGTAAATGTCGTCTTTCCGTTTGGAAGCAGTTCTGGTTAACTCATGCAAACTACAGCTACTACCCCCTGGTATCTCGGGAGGTTCGGCGTCGGTTTCGCCCGACATGACTTAAAAAAAGACACGTACGGAGAAGCAGGACAACAGAAAAATTATATCGTACAAAAACAGTAGACACAAAGACAGACATACAAAATTCAATCACTCAGTGATTTGTATAACTTCTATTAACACCCAAAATTTAACTTAAATATCAAAAACACGTGTCACATCCAATCACTCTGACAGCAGTATCCCAAAAAACAGGTGTAGCGTCAGTAGAGGTTACTGACTGATAATCAAAAGCAATGTTAATTGAAATGTTATTTATTTCAAACCCGGAATAAGCATTACACACATTTCGTTTGAAAAATACATCACAAATAGCCTCAAGATGATTTTTTAGTAATTGTTCCATAGTTAAAAATGCGCATTTGAATGTAATCTCAGGTACCTAATATAGATAAAGCACTAATTCCTGAGACTAATTACCTAATACAGATTTTTGTGTTATTACGTTCAGGTATTTGAATTTGTTTTTCTAATCGTTATTTAACACCAACGGCTACAGCCTACATTACTCAATAATCAGTGGATCATTTGGCGATATGTTGGTGGTTTTGTTATAATAAGCAACTACTGGGAACCGATTCGATACAAATATGTGGGTTACCCTAAAACACAATACGATTTATGTGAAACAATGCAAAAAAATAAATAAACTTCAAGAACAATTTTTGTTATATCAGTTGTCAATCTATTTAATCCAAATTGTAACATTCAAATTGTTATGAATTACTATGTTCGTGTACCTACTACATTCTAAAATGTATGTTTAAACAAAATACATATTTATCTATTTACTTATATACAAATTTAACCTTGCAAGTCCAGTGTAAACTTTTGATCCAATAACATATTTTTACGCGCTTTATTATAAATTAAACTATGATGGTATCAACATATTTTATATATTATGCTAAATTAAATATAGGAATTCTTTGTCTGATTCGCAAAAATATGAGGCGTAAAAATATTAGTACGTATTATAAGTTATGACCTTTGAAATATATGTAACTAGCTGTTCCGGCGAACTTCGTTCCGTCCGTTCAGTTTGTATGGGAAAAATTGAAATGTTGTTTTTCCCAGTTTCCTCACAATTGAACAGAATAAAAAGTATCCTATGTCCTTCTCCCGGTTCTAACCTACCTCCCCACCAATTTGCAGCCTAATCGGTTCAGCCGTTCTTGAGTTATAAATAGTGTAACTAACACCACTTTCTTTAATATATATATGTATAGGTAATGTTACTTTGATTAAAAAAACCAGTTATAGTTGCAATCGTGAAACTTACGAAACTTAGAATAAATTATACATTCCTTAAATTTGAATAAATACTCTTGCATCATTTTCATGAAAAACAAAATGAATTAAGATTTTTTTGTGGCAGGGTCAAGCATCTTCGGTGGTTTTGCGGACGCAGCGTCATCGGTTGGAAAAAAAAAGTTATTAATTTTTGCTTAATAATTGTTTACGAAACCAAAATGTTGTTTTATTTATTCTAATATTTTTTTAAGATCCTCAATAGCATCAGAGGAGTAATCTTTAACTTAATCAAGCGGGAGATAACTACCGTCAGTAATGTTGACTTTTAAATACTTATTGACTTTTAGTTAGATTATAATCTCAAAGCAGTTATGATTTTTGACTGAATTGTATGACTGAATAAATTAAAAACTAAAAAGTTTTTGAATATGTATTTAATTTGTACTGAGTTCCAATTGTATAGCTTTTCTAGATCTGAACAAAAATGGTGAACAAAATTTTAAAAAGCACTGAATACACTGACTTCAGCGTCTGGTACCAGAACCTAAAGTTGCAGTTTTTCACCAGGTAACCATGCCACAGTTAGGTATAAACCCTATGCATTATGCAGCCATCAGTTCTGACGTCACTCAAGTATAAGAAGTTAGTGACGCTACTAAGTAGATGACGCTTCTCTACAGAAGGAAAGGGCTCACTGACACAATGACTTTGATATAATTTAAATACAGGTTTATTTGTGACACAATTTAAATAATAAGTTATTACATAATAATTCTTAAAGTAAAGAGACCATTTCACAGCTACAACATAATCAACGTAACTCCTATCTCATCTTGTTACTAATTCACTTAACTAAATTCCTCAAAAACGAGACAGCTTGTTGGATCGGAGTCACCCTTGTAGCTTTTTTTTTATAACAGTGGAAGGCAAACAAGCAGACGGATTTCCTGATGGTAAGAAATTCCCGCCGCCTAGAGACACCAAAGGTGGTAATGGTGCGTTGCCAACCAGAGGCCGGGATGTTAAGTCTCGAGCAAAAGTAAGTTAACCGGCTACCTTACCCTCCGAACCGGAACACGTCATGACGTGATGGCGGTAGGAATAGGTAAGGCGGTGGTACCAATCCGGGTGAGTCGCTGCGAAACTCTACCACCTAGTCAGATGTCACGGTGTTAGTGACGGCAAGCCTATGCTCGCCTTTTACGAGCTGCCTGGCACAGGAAGGCAGATGGTCTATTCTACAAAGGAGCCCGGACCAAAACGGGGTAAAGCTACTTTTACGGGAGTAGACTCTATGTACATTTTCACAGCTTTGTAACAAAATAAATATCGAAAAGGGTTGAACAAAGTATGGAACCTTGCTTGACTAATTCTAGACACTATTGACTCTATCGAAACTGTTTTTGTTTCGTCGAACCTAGAAATACTGATATCCACAACACAAAAACAGGGAGTTCTTCCTAGTCCGGCATTGCAATGGACAACGATTGGCGGCGGCTGGGAACGTTGGTGGCCTATTTTAAGTGACTCTGCATGCAACTTTTTCTGACATTGCCTTACCTCTATAACAAAATTCAAAAATTCTGAGGTATTTTTCGTCACATCATGGTCTGGCCAAGCAGTAAAGTCGTAGTGTGTCTGGGTAGCGTTGGTCCCATCTGACAAAACCATTGTTGATTTAACGTAATGAGGCAACCGCGTTACACTAGTAGTAGCGATCCGGAACTTCTCGAACCTCATCGACGATTGTTCGACGTCGCTCCAATACGGGTGACACTTTTCTCTGCCATTTTCTTTCTTCCTGCAGAGCATGACAATGATTTGCACATGTTCCATCTACAACATACGATAGAAATCGTAACACGTACGTAGGGTTGGAGCTTGGCCGCAGATGAACTTCTTGCTATGTTCGAAGCCATCTACATAATTGGCGTTAATGTAATTCCCCCGGTTTTTCTCTGTCGGTAAAATTACTCTGGAGTGATCGAAGCAAACCATATTTGCGTAACGATTTAGACTTCTGTTCTGCTTTGTCGGCTTCAAACGTCCCTTGTATCTTCTCACTGATAATCTTCTGAAGCTCTGCAGTGATAAATACTTCACAGTCACTGCGCTCCATCAGCGCCATGAAGTCTTTAAGTTCGTCAATAGTCCGAGCCATTTTTACGGCTAAATAATAGTGTAGTACATATTTAGAAACAATATCTAGGTGTCACGTCCTTCCCTTACAAAATTTGGGGCATAACTGATGGTTTACTTCCGCCGATAGCGTTTGAATTGGTATATTTCGGAGGAAGTATGGATTAGTTTATCATGATCATTAACGTACCTAATGCTAACGTTTATAGAGGAGGTAAACCGCAATATCTGAATAACGCGTCACCATTGTTAGATACCAGTTCAGTTTCAGAATATGTAGTTAAATATTTCACACACGGAAAGAAATACATTGCGAATATATTCCTATGTCGCTACAGAGCATTGCTGTAAGTCCTATGTGTATAGGATAATCTACTATACTGTATGGTACCAGAATTTTTGCGTCTATTACACGGGTGTATGTAGGTTTGACGTGACAGCATTGCCGCCAGCCCCATAACGCATCGCACATCTCGCAATGCTACTAGCTTTTACCGCGATGCTACTTGGTGCGACAATCAATAACTCTATCGAATTACGGCCAATGTTTTATGGGTACAGCTACTATACCGACATAAAAAATTATAAATTAGTAAAAAGAAAATAAACGTGTGTTTACAAGTGTAACGAGTATAAATATAATAATAAGTATAAATATAACGCAATAAATAAACGTAATAAATATAATATATTGTTTTGATTTTGTTGAAATAGTAAAAGTAAAGTATCTTCACGCCCATATCCCCGAAGAGGTAGGCAGAGGCACAACCAGGGCACCCACGACTAGCCGAAGACACTAAGTCCCATAATGTGATAGGTGGCAAGCCTATCGCCAACCGGGCACATTTCCAATCCCGACCAACATTTTTTTTATTAGAAAATTGGAAAAATCCAATTTTTTTTGTTGGCCGACCCGGGATTCGAACCCAAGACCTCATGCAGTCAAGTCCAACACCCGGACCGCTAGACCACAGAGGCGAGATGTTGAAATAGTACTATAATTAAATCAAATACATTTAATAATTGATATAAAAAAAATTCACTAAGTAAATTAACATTTTTAATACTTTAAAATATAAAAGATAATTATGAGCTGTGATAGAATTTGGTATTTTATAATAAACGATATTATAATAAATAATTAATGCAAATAATATAATATAATCAATCTTTATTTCATATGACATTGCAGGCGAAACAAATTTACTCTACGAAATCTTTAATAACTGTTAATAAATATTTGTTAAATATAAATAAATGTTTATAAACCTTTAATAAATCTAATTTCCTCCCAAATAAATATTTGTTTAATGTTGAAAAATATTTATTAAAATTTAATAAATTAAATAATTGTTTTCAATTAAATTAAATTATTAACAGTTAACACATCCTTTTATCAGTGCATAACCTATTTAATCAATTAAACTAAGTTTGTTAAACTCCAATATTAGCCTATGAGATATAACAATAATGCATAGACTGTTCTGCCAGGAGCATCGGAAATGTCGCCAGTCACTATGGGTCTGACGCCCATAGTGACATTGGCGCATCGGCTATAACTATTGTCGATGATGCTATTCCCACTATAGCCAAATCATCTATGCTGACGTTTTATCATCCATTGAAAAATCTTCTAAACCATACAATAATATCGCACCTTCATTTCGAAACCGTTACTAAACGAAATTTTCACGAAATTAAGATTATAACGCCATCTTACTTAAATCGGCAAAATCTACAGAATGAATTTGACAGGTCTATTAATTTACCAATATTTTGGTAGATGGCGTTTAAATTAATACATTACTAAGCTGAAATTTAAAACTCAAATACAAACGAAACCGTTACTACACCAGTTGTCACTTGTCATTAAGGGAGTCGACATACAATTTTATAAAAAAGTGTAACTATTTGTTTAAGTACGCCAGATTTTGTTAATAAGGTAAGATATTCACTTATTTCTATTTGATAAAGTGTGGTTTTTTGTTTAGT
>NJDD01002479.1:51117-88359 GCA_002245505.1 Calephelis nemesis
TTTTCGATGCATTACTCGACCATTGCAAGTAACCCAATTACCAAGAGGGATTCCAAAACATAATATGTTAAGAAAATGATATAATACATGTAACATCATACTTCAATAGCATGCACTCCATAGTAATTAATTGTCCCTACATACAAGTTAAATAGTTCTGAAAAACTTGTAAATGCACTGTTCTAACAATTGAAGAAGCATTTAAAAAAATGCCTAAGGTACAAATTACATAGTTATGAAAACAAAAGGCACACACATTTAAACCTATTTAAAGGCACAGTACACCAAAATTTATCTTATTAATTATTTACCTCTAACATCAAATGCTAATAGGTGAATGTAAGTATGATTAAAACTAAAAATCATCATTTGTGAAGATTAATCACACTGAACGACTCTCCTAGTTCTACATTTACTACGTTTTACATACACTCCGTGTAAATTGAATAACGGCTTTTGTAACTCATAGTACCTACTAGGTACAAAAAGTATATTTTTACGTTTTTGTTTTGGATGTAACTTGGATTGTCAACCAATTTTTTTTTTTTCGTCTGAAAAATTTTTAGGTCTGGGAAGAAAACTAACAGTTTTTTAAATTAACAGTATCATAATGTTTTTTAATATATGAATTTAAAAGTTTGTACTACTTATTAATGTGCAGTATATTTTAGAATTTCATACGCCTCACTAAAATTATAACTAAAAATTATAATACACAAGGACCTTATTTTTTAGTAAATTATAAGTAGGTAGCTCTATTTTTACTATCCAGCCATTTTGTCGATATTGGAAACAGTATTCTGTATACCTACTCTATTTCGTTTAACCGTGATTAATATATTGTATTAAAAAACAGTGTACTACTATTTCTAACAGAATTGTAGGCAGCTCTAGATATAACAATTCCATTGCACTAGCGACAGTGAGATGGTGTACGTTACCCCAGCAAGAAAGTAGCACCTAGAGTGATATGAGTGAGACATATAGTTAGTGCTCAATCTGCTGTAAATGTGCGCCGAATAAAAAAATAGTTCGTTTAAAATTTTCCTGCTCGAACAACGTTACCCCAGCGGGAATCGCTTTTTCCGTTTATTTCCAAAACGACAACATGCACAATTTTTTTATTCGGCGCACATTTATAGCAGATCCAGCACTAATTATGTGTCCCATTCATATCATTCTAGGTGCTACTTTCTTGTTGGGGTAACGTACACTTCGTCAGGGGATGTATTGTCTGTCGGATATTATCACTTTAGGTGCTACATTAGAAACTAGATTACATACTTCAGTAAGTCGGTAAGACTAGCAGTAGCCATCCAATTCGCCGTGTGTCACCGCATTGTTATTTCCTGCCGTTACAACTTCAACATCTTTGGCTTATTTTGGTTTGGGGAGGAAGTGAGACTAAGTCCAGCGGTCGCCACACAGACCTGCGATGTCCATTAAAATCCGCATCGCAGTGCAGAGTGATATCCCCCTAATGCATAAACTAGTGGACGGGACGGTTTAAGATTCAAACAAATATGATATCTATTTCAATTTATAGCAAGTTATTATAATCAATAAAGTTTTATCAAGATCCAAACATGTTTAGAACAGTTACAGTACATGCTACATCATTGCAGTAAATTTGTTTCGAGTTTCTGAATTAAGTGCACACTGTAAAGTGCATGTATACGTGTGTGTGATTATTAAAAATGACAAATTATTGAAAATTGCGGTATGAAAAATGTGACGCCTGTCAATTTAAAATATAATGTTAAAATACTGTTCGCGTAAACTTACATTACTATAGTACAATTTTGCTGTAAGATCTAACACCCATACCAAGTAGTCAAAATATGATCTACCTTTGAAGTATTAATTAACTACGTAAACTCAAAATATGAACCTGTAGGCCTGCTCACTTATGGATGATGCCTGTCGTTACCGGGGCGGAGCGTGTCGGGCAGCACCGACCAACTTTGTCATTCAGTGGCCAATAGTAGAGTATAACAAGAAGGGTGGCAACTGTACAAGGCGGCGCCACTTGTTGTACAAAATTTTAGCGTTATAATGTCATGCGTCCTCTACCTGTTTATTTATTGTACAATTGATGACGTAATTACATCACTGAACACACACCGGCAGTTGGTACAGATCATTGTGACATAACGTCACAACAGCAATATTTTTTAGCGTCCTTGAAACTTTAACATGAACTATCTACGCCAATAAAGAGTGGCATCCGACTTTTGAAAATTAAAGCAACCGAACCAAACATAACCTGACCCATGTTGGTTGGCACCTCTGCGGGGGAACTGTCCATTTACTGCCCCCGTTATTAAAGACGTCAAAATATTTTTCGCTAGAGTTGGTTTTGACAGACGACCTTAAAGTTGAAATTGCTATTTTAATTGTTAACATTATCCTTGGGATACCTTCCCTTATTATTGAAATTCGATAGTTATTTCCAATTATCATACACAGAGTATTTCAATTTCTTTCATCACTTTTCAGCTTGACTAAACTCACTACGACTGAAAGTTATGTACGGTATGGTATGATAGTCTAACATAATCCAATAAAAGTAACATTCCCTGTTAGTGGTATAGCAATAGATATTGCATGTTATTTTTTATTGATTTTTTCACAATCACCATTTTGCACATCGGCAACACCATGATCACCTCAGATAAAATAAGTATTTAAATATATCAGAAAAGGAAAGGCAAACATAAGCCACATAAAAGTCACATTTGTATTACATAAAAATTAATCATAAAGCATTAGATTCTTTGTAATACTTTTTCAAAACTTAAGTAAGACTAAAAATTTGCAAGAGACCACACAGTTTTTTGCACCTTTATAATTAATTAGCTACCTAAATAAACAAAATGCTTAATGTAGATTTTATAGTAGCACAAATATTCAGCTTGTTTTATTCTTAAACGTAGCTTGACTAAATTAAAAGTCTAGGAAACTAAATTTTGACTATGACTAATCTATAAATTGGCTATTTGATTGTTGTAACAGTAACATAAAACAAACAATAATTATGCCTACAGTTTTGCAGATTAAAATATTGTAGCTGTTTTTTTTAAACATAATATATATATATATACTAGCTGACCCGACCCAGCAAACTTCGTATCGCTTGACATTAATGCTTCGACAGTAGCGCAGTCTGTCGGATCCGATGTGAAACATTCCAAAATCAACGACTTATTATTAAAAAATTAATTAAAAAAACATTTTCCAGGAGACAAATTCCCTTAAACACGCACAAAAACTTTCATCAACATCGGTCTAGAAGGAGTTCAGTGACATACACACTCACAGATGAATTATATATATAAAGATGTCTGCGCGGCTGACCATGTCGAGGCGGTGGCCTCGCAAAGTAAACCGTCCCCGGTAACGGTATATTACTCTATGTTAAATATTTTGTGACGTTCGTTGGCCGAAATAAAGACGTTTACAGAAGAATTTCAACAGACCTTGTAACTAAAATAAAATTGTGAAAAGTATCAAAAAAGGAACATATTTTTTCCCGTGTTGGTCCCTTTGCAACATAGACCATCTGCCTTCCTGCCAGGCAGCTCGTAAAAGGCGAGCATAAGCTTACCGCCACTAACACCGTGACATCTTAATGGGTGGTAGTTTCGCAGCGACTCGCTCGGACTGATACCACCGCCTTGCCTATTGCTGCCGCCATAACGTCAGTGCTTTGACGTGTTCAGGTTCGGAGGGTAAAGTAGCCAGTAAATTCACTTTTCCTAGAGGTTCTCCGGCCTCAGGTTGGCAACGCACCATTACCACTTTTATTGTCTCTAGAATTCGTGAATTTCTTACTATCAGGAAATCCGTCTGCTTGTTTGCCTTCCAATATCATAAAAAAAATCAGTGGTTTATGTACTATCAAATAGCCAATTATTATTAAAAATTGAGATGCTAATCAATATATTACACTTTTTATACACGCTCCTATTATTTAAGTGTTTTAAATTTTCAAAATTAAAGATGTGTGTAACTTGTACTATCAAAACTTAGTTTCTAACTATTAATTATACTGTGCCTAACTAAATATACATAGCGCTAACATAATTTTTATATCGCAGTAGGGTAAAATTGGTGTGTCGATGATAAATAAACATCCCATTTTACGTAAATTTTATCAGCTAATTCGTAGTTTACTAAATATAGACTAAAAATAAACTATGTATAACAATATTTTTAAATAATGACTAGTTTGAGGTTATTTAGTTCAAGCATGGAATGTGGGAACAAACTCAGAAAATACATTACATTTTTAATTTTAAAGTTGAAGTTTTGTACGATACAATATAACGAGTTCATTATAATCATAACAAACTGAAAAAAATTATCAACAGACACAATAACTAAACACACACACATAAACACATGACAAACAATACATAAGAGAGGACCAAAATCATAGAAATTACAAATAACATAAACACATGACAAACAATACATAAGAGAGGACCAAAATCATAGAAATTACAAATAAAAGATTAAAATCTTAATATATATAAATCTCGTCTCACAATGTTAGTCCTCAATGGACTCCTAAACCACTTAACCGATTATAATAAAATTCGCACACCATGTGCAGTTCGATCCAACTTGAGAGATAGGATAGCTTATATCTCAGAGATAGGAAGGCGAAACGGGCAGCAAGTATACTATAAATAATAATGAATGCAGTGTGAAGTGTTGAGCTACGGAAAAGAAACGACTGAGTATATTTTGTTAACGCAAAATTCTGTTGAATTTCAATACTATTGACAGCTCACAATAATTTGAAACTGTAGTCTATTCAAATTAAAAATAATCACGAAATATTTGAAATTCCGTATTATTATTGGAATGTGAGGAGCGAAGAGAGATCTATAAAGTACTTATTTACTTAAAAAAAACCCACAGACTGTAGGTAACCAATAGGTAACAATGTTTTATATTTGTTGAATTTATGATTACATTTTTCTTTTTATGCATTTAAATTTTAAGAATATTATTATTATTATATTCTACATTGGTTGCAAGTACATAATAGCAAAATTAAAAGCCATTTTAATAGGATGTAAAAAAAAAAATAGAACAAAT
Source organism: Calephelis nemesis (assembly GCA_002245505.1). Classification (NCBI taxonomy): domain Eukaryota; kingdom Metazoa; phylum Arthropoda; class Insecta; order Lepidoptera; family Riodinidae; genus Calephelis; species Calephelis nemesis. The sequence goes on from NJDD01002479.1 coordinate 56,227, forward strand.
TGCTAATTTTGAAGGTTGCTAATTAAATGCAAAAAGGCTTATACAAGATAAAGCTAACGCTTAAAAATATTTAAGTAATAAATTAATCATAATTTATATTTTTATACAGTTTTTTTCTTATTCAAGAAATTTCAGGTCTCATAATTTTAAACTATGTACAATTTAATATACCTGTATAGGGTTTCACATTATTATATTACATAAATTTTAATCGTAAGGACGGGCGAATTAGTTAAAAAAATCAGTATTGACGTAATACAGTAAAAATACTACAATAAAATTACATTCTATAATACTACATACCTACATAAAAAATAGTACATATTCTTTTTTGGGATTGGTGTGAGTTTTACGTATAAAAGATTATTTGTGCCTTTAAGGCACAAAACTGATGTAAACGAAGAAAAGTCAAATTGCTTCCCTATTTATAACAACTAAATATGATTTTTAACGTAATTCAGTATTTAGTTGTAAATTCACTATTCGTGGTGATTCTGCTGTTCACAAACTAAACTTATTTTAGATGCATGCTATCTTTTTCTTATGAAACAAAAACAAAATAGATGGAACAGTTTAGAAATGTCAGATTGGTGCGGACGTGTCTAATCGTAATGTTTTTAATCACTATTTTCCGAGTGATAGATTAAACGTCTACGTTTAATCTAACGTTTAATCTAATCTGACAGCACTAAAAGTGTTCTGTCTCTTTCTATTACTTTCGTTGAAAGAAGACAGCGATAATTTAAGATTAGTTTAGTGGGTGCACAAAAAAATTATCACCATTATGATATTAAATTTAGCACAGTAAATATTGACAAAAAGTCCTCAAAATTAGTTGCTATAGATGTCGTTTTATTTGTATTTTCAGTTTAACTACTTTTTCATTGAGTTCTTTTAAACTTTGAGCAATGTTAATTAATGTTTTTCCCCATTTGTGCAATGTTACACAGCCAAACAAAATTAAGCTATATCTTAAAATGTTTACAATAGGCAATACAAAACAAGTACGATGCAACAAACTACATTATTTCGTTTACTGATTCGTCGATGATGAGACATATAATACAACCCATACGACACAAAAAGCACCAAAAAATGTGCGTTTAATTACTTAAATGTTTCGTATTTTTTATAATTGAATTTGAATTACTATTACATCACTTATAATGATAAAATAATTCTGTAACATAGACAAAAATGCACATGATTGAATAAGTCTTACACAAAATATCCCTTATAATGATAAAATAATTCTGTAATATAGACATAAATGTACATGACTAAATAAGTTATACACAAAACAAGAAGACTAATTTGTCTAAGAAGGAAACATTGCTATGTCAAGTACGAGTATGTTACCCGAAATCTTTGCAACTGTTATTAATTTCATGACGAATATAAAAAACTTGGACTTTTTCAATTTTATAACATTTAAACAAATGTGTTGTTTTGCATTTGAAATATAATTAAGGTGCGCAGCAACACATACACCTCATAAATAATAAATATATTTTTGGAAAGTCTTATGGTTTATAACACCGTATATTTTTACGCCTTTGTATTCTGAGTGCCATAAATATATTCCTCCACTTTTAACAACAGACGCGAGACGAATGTTAGTTTTGCGATGCGTGCAAAGAACTTTCGCTTATTACGTGATATATTTTAGTTCTAGATTAAAAATTTGCACACCTCAGGGGCTTAGTGTCAGTTTAATTTTACTATGTAGGATCATTTACCGCTGATGTATTTATGAGGTAACAGTACCAAATTAAATCTTTAATAAAAAAATAATGTGTGTGTACTTATGTACACGCGTTAGAAGTTATACTTCTTCGGCATAATAAGATAAAAATCTTTTTTAAAATTTTATCTTTTGCCTTATTTTACATTTGTAGACAAAATGACACTAACCATAGAAAAAAGGTATTTAATACATTAAAAGTTTTATTATAATGCATTATTTAGTTAAATAAAATTTATTAAATAATTAATAAAAACTAAAATGTTATCTATAGCTAACTTCATCATGTCGGTTTTTCGTGACGGTGTGCGCGCGCATCGTAAAAATTTACCCTCATCATTTTTTCCTAACGCGCCAAAAGAAGTATAACTTCAATGATAAATGCAGTAAAGATATTGTGATAATATGACAGTAGTGGTGAATAAATAAGTTCTTATTGTGTTATGGTTTTATTTACACCTTTTTATTTATGTACATAGAGAAATGAAACATGCACGCCCACCGGCAGAATTACATATTAAATGTATTTTTAGTTATTAAAAATTTGGTTGGGTTTAGTTTAATTTACCACAGTCAAGAAGTGTTTTATTTTTAAAAATGTGGTGCAGCTGTGAATTAAACTTTAAAGTGTGAATCGAGGCGTTCCTGAAACCGTCATTCGCACCGTGCTACAGCGGAAATAGTGTACATCCATTCAGATTATTTAAAAATAGTTATTTTTTCCACGTATTCAGTTAAATGTCTTTACTATAGTTGCGTCTGCAATTTTCTTACAAATTCAAATCTGTGCCTGCCTTCTGTGTAGTTCAAGTGTGATCCCAAATTGTTAATCATAAATAAAGCACTATATGCCAAGAATGAGAAAAGTATAATATATAACCTATGATAAGAAATTATTTGATTGTGTCCACGAGTATCAAACATCCGCATTTTAGAATCTAGGCTATGTTCTCTAGATTACAGCCACTTAACATCGATTTACCAAACAAACATCAACAGAAACGAGCCCTAATTTTAAATTATTTTAAATGATATCTAATCTATGACTAAACAGAAACATTTAATACTGATTCCTTCTTAGACTAAAATGTGTACATTTAAGTCGGTATATTACACACATATCATATAACAGCGTTGCATTGTGCGGTTGCAAATGGAATGAAAAATGGTATAAATAAGTGGTATTTCCATCAAAATTAAGTGTACACTACAATTACATATTGTCATAGGTAAAATTAAAAATCCATTTTAAAATTTAGGCAAACAATAAGTCACTTTGAGTTTGCAATTCTCATTGAAAAATTGCTGAATCTATATATAATAAAAATTTGGTGGTTATTATTGTACTTAAAGTAGTAAAATAATTTACAGATAAACTACAGTGAAGATATTTGTGAACAATTTGTGGATGTATCGAATCTGATGCACTTTCTTCTTTCTTCTCTTTCTCTTAACACATTTTATTCACAAGCTAACTTACTATCAAAAGAACTAAGAGCAATACCAAATGCTTGCAATGCACACAGAGGATACCTGTAGTCCATGGTGAATACATCTTCGGCTATCCGTCCAAACTGCATCACGACATAGTCTGGTTCTGAATCATGGACTATCTGAAAGTTTTTTACACTGGCTTGTGTGACACGACCATGAAAATTGAGCACGTATGACTGCGTTTCATCGTTCCATACTGGTGTTTTATTATGTAACACCACAATATCCTCAAAGTTCTGGCTCTTCAATCGTTCTAGTAACGTTTCACTGTCATCTTGAGGTGCAATTGTTACCCTTTGACGATCTTGTGTCATTCCAGGCAAAACTACAGTCATTTTTCGGGGTCCCTTGAAACCTAAAACGTTTGTATCCTGAAATTAGATAACAACGTGTAAGTTCACAAGCAATTTGGAAAGAGACAGCGGCAAAAGATACAAATGTCAAACCAGCCACCATAGCGTGTGGCTAGAATACTTAAAAAGAGTTGAGCGACTGCATTATTGGAATAATTCAGTTATAAGAACTTAAATTACTCCAATATCAAAAGCGAGGCGCTTGGGACATCACCAGGGCCCGAAAGAGTTTAACCATCAAGGGATTTCGAGCGCATATTTTATCGCAGAATTGAAAAAGAAATTCTTTATCTACATAGGTAAACCATTTACTGCGAAACCGGTTATAAGGATAATTCTTGCTATAAATAAAGCTACACTAATATTATAAAGCTGAAGAGTTTGTTTGTTTGAACGCGCTAATCTCAAGAACTGCAGGTCCGATTTGAAAAAAACTTTTAGTGTTAGATAGCCCATTTAACGAGGAAGGCTATTGGCTATATTTTACGTGGATGAAGTCGCGGCCGTAAGCTAGTTTAAGATAAATCAGAATTGGTGAACGACCTTAACGACGAAATTGACCTTCAACTTTATCCGTCTTACTATTACACAGATTAAATTACTCCAAGGTTAAGGCTGACATAAAAGTCTATACTGCAGTTTAATAAAGATATAATGTTAATTCTTGACGTACTTTCAAGGCATGGAATCGATACATAAAGTACAGTAAGGATGCGCTTGAATCTCGATTTCGTATAAATTGGAACAGGAAATGTTATTTTATGTATCCTGACTCTGTGACTAGCGAATTATTAATATAATTAATTAAAAAATTCGTATACGATTTTATTTTAAAGAAACGCGACTGTTCGTACGAAAGGATTGGAGTTAACCCAAAATCAAGTAAATAAATGTCCCCAGAAAACAATACGAAAACCCTTTCGCAGCCCTATTTCAAAACAACTTCGCTCAATATCAGTAGACACTATTATAAGGCTTACCCAATATCCAGGTCAAGGTGATCGAAAAGTAAAGCAAACGAGGTACCTAAATAAATTAAAAAATATTTTTTAAAATAAATGTGGCTCGGTAGTTTCGACTTTCACTAAACCATGTGTCGGGTGCGGGTGCGGGTACTTGTGTACTTACGTAGAGCACGGCGGCGAGCTCGCGGCGCGGCGGCTGGCGGCGCGACTTGCGCCAGGCGCGGCCGGCGTCGTACACCGTGAAGGCGGTGCCCAGCAGGTTGGAGCGGAGCTTGCCCGCGAAGCTGTCCGCCTGCCGCGTCAGCTCCGTCGGGTCCGTCGATATCAGGTAGTTTGACGTTGCCGATTTTTTACGTTTTCGACCTACAAAAATATATTTCATTTGCGAGCGAACGGATGTTCCGATAGTACAAATTACGCGTTGTCTGTGGACACTGAAAGTAAAAGTAAATTTATCGGACAACTTAACCTTATTAACTGAACTTAAAAGCGGAGGTACCGATAGTACGGAAAGTCATAATAATCGCCTAGTCCCATTTACGAAAACGATGACAAACGAAACCGTTAGTCGCCTCTTAGAGATCATCAAATTATATAATATTTTTGTTATTATTTTTATATTAAACTTTCAAAAATAGTCTGGAATATTTTTTATAGGTAAAACTTGGTAATTAAATTAAAAGCTGCTCAACACGTAATTAGCCCGGCGAGTAGCCATCAGTTGCCACACAACATGGCCGACGTGCTCACGTGTTTGATAACGCTCGGTTAAAATATATTGAAAATTTTTGCTACTCGGTGATAATACAATATTAGTGGTAAGTTGCAAACGTTTTTTGTTTTAAATTCATACATACATTACGAGGGCCAAACTGAAAGTTTTTAGAACTGGCAACTTAAAAGCATTATATTAAAAAAATAAGTTTAAATTTTGAAAATAGAACTCTTTACCAATAATATTGAGTATACATTTGATACATTTCATTCATTTGTCATTTGTTTTACGATTTGGCGGCAAATTGAAAATTGTCTGTGCACGTCAGAATGAATTTAAGCCGAGAAAATTTTCGTGCAACGATTTTTTATGACTTTCGATGTCATATAAGTCAACAAGAAAGTTATGATAGACTTCGATTGGCTTTTCACGGTGAAGCCCCATCTCATGCCACAGTTTACAACTGGTTTAATGAATTCAAACGTGGTCGAACTAATCTCACCGATGATTTGCGTGAGGGACGGCCTTCTACAGCGACGACTGAAGACAATATCAGTGTTGTGCGGCGTATGATAGAGACTGACAAAAGAGTGACCTATCAGCAGATTCGGACAAGTCTAGGCATAGGTATGAGTCAAGTGCACAAAATCCTCCATGAACATTTAGCGGTCAGGAAGCTTTGTGCCCGCTGGATACCGCATAATTTGACCGAGCCCAACTACAATGACCAACATCGAGTCTCAGGTTCAATTCCCGATGGAAGCAGGCATTTGTGTGATAAACATTTAGATATCTGCATTTCCAGGTTTGAGTGTTTATTATATTTATTCTAGTATATATTTAAGTATTTCCATGTATAAAATCCGGAGCAAGAAAAGAACTGAAAACCTCTCAGACCTTACTCTCAAACTAATGGGCGAACGGAATGAAATGCGGTTGCAGTCTTCGGTTGACATGCAAAAGTACAGGGAGCTTAACAGACCCAATTTATCAAACTGAAGACCGAAAATGGATCCGTAACTTCACCTAAGCCTGAGATTTTGAGAGAGGCTGAGAAGTTCTATGGACAGATGTACAATTCAACACGACCCGTTGTTAGTTTGGCTAAGGACTCTAGGGCCAAACTCACGCGACATTACACCGAAGACATCCTGGACGTCAGCCTGTACGAGATCCGGATAGCCCTGAAGCAACTGAAGAACGATAAAGCGCCGGGGGATGATGGAATTACTGCTGAGCTACTGAGAGCGGGTGGAATGCCAGTACTTAAGGTCCTCCAGAAGCTATGTAATTCCGTCATCCTCGAAGGCAGTGTTCCAGAAGCGTGGACCAGAAGAGTGGTGGTTCTCTTTTTCAAGAAAGGTGATAAAATGTTATTGAAATATTATAGACCCAACTCACTTCTGAGTCACGTTTACAAGTTGTTTTCAAGGGTCATCACGAACCGACTATCACATAGGTTGGATGATTTCCAACCTCCCGAACAAGCCAGATTTCGTAAAAGCTTTAGCGCCGTAGACCACTTTCATACGCTGCGCAAGATTATACAGAAGACCGAGGAGTATAATCGGCCATTATGTCTAGCGTTTGTGGACTACGAGAAAGCCTTCGATTCGGTTGAGACATGGGCGGTGCTTCAGTCATTACAGCGGTGCCGCATCGACTATCGATACATAGAAGTGTTAAACAATTTTAACATTTAAAATCACATACAAAAAAAGGTTCTTACCGGCAAGTAAAAACACCTTCTTCCCGTAATCCTTTTCAAGATGTAAGAAGTACGTTGGGTACAAACCCCGATCCATGCCTTTCCTATCCCTCGCTATGCGACATTTGTATAGCGTGCCGTGCTTCGCTGGCGTAACTACAAACGTTTCTACTGCACCTTCTACGGAACCTTCAATTTCTGTTGTCTGCAAAAACGAATCTACTATATAATTTCTTATTTATTTTATTTATCACCTTTTAACATTGGTTACACGAGGTAAATGTAGGCTGTGGTGAAAAATTAGAATGAAATATACAACTACAAAGATGGTTCACAAATGTACCTAACTATTCACACTATTTATATCCACAGTTGAACATATCCACTTTGGCTGTACTTAATACACAACTTGGCATAGTTGTTGATGTGTCTTTAAGTAATGTTAGTAGGTTCCTATTTTCCTATTACTTTTAAAGGCAAGTCCCGTCGGATTTAGATTTACTCACTATATTTCACAAGTGAATATGAAGCATTTACCTGACTCGGCGACAAGTCCCGCTTAGCTGGACCCATCATAGGTGCCACTGCAGCATCAGCACAAACATCATCTGTGCTGGCATCACGGCCAACACTACACACAGGGACACTCTCCCCTTCTTCCTCACCACTTCCTTCACCAATATCATCACCTACTGTTAAAACTTCTATTTGGTTACCTAAATCTGAAACCGACTTTATTGTTCAAAAATGGAAAATACACAAAGTATAACTATTACTCCATTTTACAAAAAAATATCTGGATGAAAGAGTATCAAATTTAGCACAGTCAAAGGAGAAGGGAAAGATAATATTTTGTAAAAGTATGCTTTAGAAATGCTTTATATGAATCTTCTGATACACATAACTAACAAAAAAAATGTAACAAAATTTGTCCATCCGTTGACATATGATGCAATCAACAAGGAAATGGGTATTGAACAACAATAAGGATGGGGAAGAAACATAATGTTACCCACACATTTATGGCTTGATATTATCTTATGTTTAACAATTAAGTTTGTTGTTAAACTAAAAATAATAATAATAATATTCACCTGTTCTCAATTTGAATGTTAAATATAATTACAACTGAAAATAAACTATCCACCTTGATGACTGCCTAACAGACTGACCTCGAATTGCGGATAAGGAAGTTTCTATTTAAATAACAACAAAAAATAAGCATAAACATTTAAGGATGATAAAAACATATCAATAAATAAAATAATAATAATTAAAAAAAACATATTAAACTCGGTAAAAAAAGTTCTTGAATATTATAAAAAAAGAAGAGGTTATGATTTTTTTAATACCACCCACACATGAATAAGACGCGCTGAGCTTACGCAGTAAGACGTCACGTAGCCGGAGTTAGACGCGTGTGGGTTAGGGCGTGTACAAATGACCCGCGCCGAGCACTCATACGCGTTGAGCCCGTCCTAAACCCGCGCTAGGAACGCATAATGCATCGCGCACACCTCTCATCCGCTTGTACTACTAGTCATTGAAATTCGTTCACTCAACTTAGTAGGCAGTCCAGGCAATCTCTGAGTAAGAACGTGTATAACAAAATGGATTTGAAATAAACTAGGTTGACAAAAGTTCAAATAGCATAACTACGTACATAAAAAATGGAAGTAATCAAAAGATCTTTAGTAATACTGAATATGAATGGTTAGCTCATGACGAGCGCGTGGCGTGAGCGAATTAACTTGGTTAATGCAATTTGAGAATATTGGTGAGACAATAGGGCACAAATTGTGTCGAAAAAAAAAATCAAAGCGTGTTTGACGCGACTGATGGCGAGCGTGGCGTGTCGTCTGAACGCAGCCTTAGACGAGATGCGTTAAATGCAGACGGTTTCACAACTTTAAGAAGAACACCAAACTCTGAAGTTAAGGTCTAAGAATGTGTATGGATGGAATGCGTATGGGTGATCAAGTGGCGAACTGCCTGCTTTATGCAGATGATAGTGGCAGGAATAGGTAAGGCGGTGGTACTAATCCAGGATAGTTGCTGCGAAACTCTACCACCTAGTCAGATGTCACGGTGTTAGTGACGTTAAGCCTATGCTCGCCTTTTACAAGCTGCCTGGCAGGAAGGCATCTGCCTAACATCCCGGCCTCAGGTTGGCAACGCATCATTGCCACCTTTGGTGTCTCTAGGCGGTGTGAATTTCTTACCACCAGGAAATCTATCTGCTTGTTTGCCTTCAAATATCATAAAAAAAAATTCAATATTTCAGTATATTTTGTACGAAACATTAATATTATGCAAAATAAAAAAAATACAATGATTAAAAACCTGAATATTAACCTGGGGTGTTTTTGATATTTTGGATGGTGAAGAAATAAATTTGCACAAATCGCCTTTTTCACTATAAAAGTACTTTCTTTTATGTGGCATTTAAAAACCCATAAGATATAATCCATCAGTCACTAACTACCTTATCTATTCCTGTAGCAATTTGTTGCAAAGCTTGCCATCAGATTGAGCTCAGCAGCTCAAGCTTTTAAGAAAATTAGGCAGTTAACAGATGTCAGCACCGCTAGAAAAATTATTTTAGTTATTTTCACATTTCTCACAGTTATTTTCAATAATCCCAAAATATCTGTTTTTGATTTTACACAAAATTAGCTGACCCAGCAAACATTATTATGTTATTTTGTTAAAATTAATTTAGACAAAAATTTGGGGTAATAACACTTCACACTCAGGGGTATGAAAAATAGATGTTGGCCAATTCTCAGACCTACTCAATATGCTCACAAAATATCATGAGAATCAGGCAAGCCATTTCGGAGGAGTATGGGAACAAACATTGTGACATAAGAATTTAATATTTAAGCTAAACAAAAAAATTCTATGTGTTTTAAATGTTATTCTGTAACACTGTCAGATTAGTTAGTTATCAGATGTCATCTAGAACAGAGTACAAAGTAAAACAGTAAATGTTGTAAACACCCCTAATGATTAAATCGCTCTAGTATTCAGTCACAAAACAATTTCATTCATAAAAACACAATAATTTTAAATGCACATTGAAAAGATTTAAAAAAACTTAAATTATTTAAATTATAATTTGATTGTCAACGGATGGAATAGATCAACTCGCATATTATTATTACACCTTGAAGCAGGATTGAAATAAAAGGGCAAACTTACCATCAAATGTAGATACTCTGTTAGTTTGTAGGGGTATTACTTGGTCAGGATTAACAGGCGACATAAGGAATTGCATCGGACCATCGTAGCCTGATAAAAATGCGTTACAGAAAATAAAACACTCATGCGGAGAGAAATTAATAAAATTGCAAACAATGAGAAAATAGTTAGGCTTACCATGAAGTTCTCGAGTTCGTGCACCAGATATTGGCCGTTTTGCCGAGCTAACTCTTAAATCATTAGCTTGTACAAGCCCTGAGTTTTGTCGTTTTTGCTTCATTTTTTGTTCTACTAATTGACGCTACAAAAAAATTTAGTAAAAATTAATTAATTCAAAAAAATTAAACACCTTTAAAGTCGATGCACAAAAAACTAAAAGATTCATCTTACTTGCTGCTCGAGTTTTTGATCCCTTAAATTCATTGCTGCCATAATAATGTATATTCTTTACTACAGAACTCAATTAACAATATTTTCATCTAAATTCTTTTATTTAATTAAAATTAATTTGTAAGCTCGGTTTTGTTTGTAAATCATCTTGCCTACCGTTGCCATTGTCAGTTTGAGTTTGTCACCTGTCACCTGTGTTCAGCAGTGCTGCCAACAGCTAAACTGGCTTTCCACCAGATTCATTTCTTAAAACGACAGAAAACTAAGAAAAGATGACCCTACATTCATAACCACCAAATTGTCGACTAAACATTTGTGTCACGAAACGTAACGTAAGTTATAAAATAATAAAGTGATGTAATAGTAATAGTAAAGTAAAAAGAGCTATTTCAATGCAAGATTTTATATGAGTCAGTCAATATGCTAGACTCGCTTTACATAATTCTGTGATTATCCTAATTCCTAAGTTTATGGAAGGTGGATTGCGTATGTAAGAACAAAACATAAATGTGTTCGAAAGAAGGGCACTACGGATTTTTTTAAGTTACGATCGCTGACTTACGGTTCTTGAGATACACTTTTTGAATTATTCAAATCGAAAAATACATTCAAAAGATATAGCGAAATCAAATAATTCATTCTATAAAAAATACCTATCTAACTATCTAAAGAGTTAACATTTTATAATTGTCTGTTTGTATTGAGGTTACAAAACATAAGCTACTTTTAACGGTAGCAAAATGTTTCACTCTCACAAGACAACGAGTAGTAAAAATTACTGTTTAGACATAGTTATTGCCGTTGACGGAACACGTCAACGGCTATATGTTCGGTTCGAAGGTGGCCGGTAAACTTACTTTTGCTCGAGGCCTAACATCCCGGCCTCAGGTTGGGAACGCACCATTAACACCTTTGGTATCTGTAGGTGGCGTTAATTAATTACCATTATGAAATGCGTCTGCTTGTTTGCCTTCAAACAATTCTGCTTGTTTGTCTTCAAAAAAAACAAAAAACAAAACAAATAAAAAAATACATTATTATAAAAAATGCATTATTTTTAGCGTACTGTTTCATATAATTCCTAAACGGCTGAAACGATTGGTTTGCAATTTTATAAGGGTTTTTAATAGTTTTTTTAGATGATTTAAAATATTATTTCATCCGGTAAGTGGCACTGGTGTTAGTATGTTATCTACACTATCTATACTATTAATAAAGAAAAAAGAATTTAGTGTTTGTATTGGCTCCGAACTAGCTACTGTACTGATTAAAAAAAAAGTTTGCTATTCTGAACCGAATGTTATTCGTGGTAAATATGGGCTACATCATTTTAAATTAGAAATTTTTCGACAGGTAAGAAACCGGACTTTTAACTTGGGTTTGTTCATTAAATAATTGTAATGAATGACAACACACATGAGTTAGATGTGATGTAAAAACAAGAAATAAATGTTTTTTTTTTAATTTTTCTGTAAGTAACATTGAATAATACGAACAATGCCAGTGTACAGTTCGTTTTCTTTATCTAATACGAGTATATAAAATTTTTGTGTCACGGTGTGCGTGATTGAACTCCTGCGAAAAGGCTTGACCGATTACATAGAGAAAAAGAATATGAGTGTAAGCGCCCATATTCTTTATATTTGTGTCAATTCACGCTATACACCGTATATTATACGGTCAACCGTGGTTCGTTTACGTATTTGTTTTGAAATTTATAACTTATTTACAAAACATTAATGGGCCGCAAGTAAGAAGTCGGCAGGTCGGCCGGCCAGTGACTATCCTACAAATTAGGTATTAGTAGTACGGCCACCCGCTGCTTTAATTACTATTAAAATCCGACGCAACACAAGTATTTTGTCAACTAGTAAACGATCATTTCAACATACACCAAAAAACTGTTCTAAATGATGGCCATTTGTATTGACCAACACAATTCACCACAATGTTGTTAAAAGTAGTAGTAGGTAGAGTAGAGTATCTCCGTAAACTAATCTTATGTCTTGGGGGGTTATAACCACCAGTTTTGGTGGAAAATATACTAAGTTGGCAACACTGGTGTCCAGTATTGGTAAATAATAATCAGTACATAAGTATATAACACTTATCACTGTCTAGTAAAATAGTTTCAAATAAATAAATATTCTTGTATAAGTAAAATGAGTAGTACAGCTAGCAATTGAATACTTTGCTATTTGCACCTGAGCCATCCCCATTCACCCTAAAAACAGAATTGTTTTTCCTGTTTTTCTTATTTATCAAAAAAACATTCAAAACTTTGATAATTAAGACTTATTTTTATGATAAATGACGGCCTAAATACTAAACAATACATTCAATACATGATCGCCTACTTTACCCATAAAATAACTTTCTGTAAGTTAAGTACCTTCATAATGCTGTACATTTTTGTACCTCAAGATGCTGTTATTCAAACCTTTGATTCAAACATTTTTTTTTGATTATTTGCAATTAAATAAAACACTGAATGTGTTACCATTTAGTAGTTTAAGAAATGGAGTATTATACTAAAAAAATCATATAAATTACTACAAATTAGTAGTAATTGACGATCTTCAAAAACTTTTCCCGATTTCATCCCAATTCACCCTTGAATCCCTACTCACCATATTTTACGGTACCTACCTACCTAGGTAGGTAGTTGCACAAATTATGATGTACGCCCAGCCCAGGCTCAGCGTTGGCAGGCTTGCGGTTGGACACAACTACACTATGGCCTCGTTCAATTAAGATCCTTTCGTTTTGCAGGATGAACATGGAATTATTAGGTGCAGCAGTAAATCTAGACACGCGGTACTGTTTCAGTCAAGTCAAAAGTAAAAACTGTGAAAGTAGCCTAGTATCCTATACATTTAAATGAGCAATTCTTGTATATGTATAATTGGATCCTCGGAATCGGCTGCGACGATTTTCGTGAAAATTAGTATGTAGGGGGTTTCGGGGGCGATAAATCGATCCAGCTAGGAATCATGTTAAAAATACCGATCGGCCATCCAGATATTGTAATATTATACGAGAAATTTCGCATCACTTTTGACGTCCTCTAAATGCCAAAATTAATTTGTAGTATCGGCATGTTAATTTGTCTTTTTATAGGTTAAAATTACATCCAGCATGGGTTAAAGACTGCAAATATTATTTTTCCTGGAGCACCGTAATAGCTGGATTGGGCGCTGCTAACTGACTCCCTTACTGATTTGTAAGTGAAAATACATAATCTACTTCCAGATGCCTTAGAAATGATGAAACTTGGTATAATTATACCTTATTATCCTGGGCATAAAATGGGATATTTTTTATCCTGGAAAAATACGTAGAAAAAACAAATTTTAATTCTTCAATTTTATCACGCGAAGACCGACTGAAATCTGAAAAAAAGGTGTGGTGTGTGTCAATCTCTGTTAATCTCGATTAATCTCTATCAACGTATATCAATCTCTATCAATCTCGGTTAAAATCTATCTATCTCGATCAATGTCTATCAGTGTCTATCAATCTCGATCAATCACTATCGATATATATTAATCTCGATCAATCTCTATCAATTTCGATCAATCTTTATCAATCTCGATCTGTGTCTATCAATCTCGATCAATCTCTATCAATGTATATCAATTTCTATCAATCTCGATCAATCTCGATCAATCTCTATGAATCTCTATCAATCTCGATCAATCTCGATCAATCTCGATCAATCTCTATGAATCTCGATCAATCTCGATCAGTCTCTATCAATGTACTTGTACACTTGTAGAGGTGTACCGCCATCGCTGCCCACTCGCTTTGATGTGGTGGCAAAATACTGACACCGCGGCCATCGGCTCGCCGGCAGCCAGCCCATAAGCCATCCTAACATGGCTTATCCTAGTGGGCTACTAGGATGGCCCATCGTGTAGTGCATATATAAAGTCGAAAAAAATGTAATTTTGATTAGGTATTTAACCTAATCTGAAGTTTGAACCTTAGAATTAATAGTAGGTACTAATCATAGGTACTTATAATACAGTATTTTTTTAACTTATTTCTTCATAGTTCTACTCTACAGTGGGCGTGTTCGGCCGAAGTAAGTACTTACAAAATTTTGTAAGTCACTCACTATGCTTACAAAATTTTCGGCCGGGACACAAAATAAGTGCTAAGGCAGTAAGTATGGCTTAATATACGACGCCATTTTGCTTATTGTTTATGTACGGGATATGACAGTAAGTCTGTCCTCGCCGAAAAGCGCTACAGTCAGCTTGTAAGACGTTAATTTTTTTATGCTTACTGGATTACTAAGTTTAGTAAGTACTTAATTCGGCCGAACACGCCCAATATCTGTACGCTGTACTGTGTGTCTACTGTCTGTACTCAATAGTCTGTGGTTCACAGCTGTGGTTTTTCTTTTAAAATGGCTCCTACTAAGAGTATATTTGGATTTTTAAATCCAAAAACAATAAATGTTATTTTTAACAGTAATATCCCTAAAGTTCCAAGTAGATTTATACACAAGTGTAATTGTTGGAGTAAGTTCAGTGGTGGTCTAATATCAACAAGAGTTCAAGCTCACACAAAAATATTTTGTAAGTATTACACGCTGTAATTACATCACCGGCATTGAGATTGTATGATTAAAACGCTAAAATAGGTACATTTTTTAAAGTAGTGTGGTTTTTAAATGTGTTAGTACCTCTAGTTTTAATATTGTTACGAAAAATTATTTCTAACCTCAAAATTTACAGATAATGAAATTGGTGCTCGACATCGGTTTCTACACACTACAAACGCTGTCAACGCCCGTATTGACTATTACAAAGTACTTGGAGTGTCCAAAAATGCTTCTGCTAAAGAAATAAAGAAGGCATATTATCAGTTGGCTAAAAAGTATCACCCTGATGCTAATCAGTCTGACCCAGAGGCTTCCAAAAAATTTCAAGAAGTTTCTGAAGCATATGAGGTTTGTTAACCATTTTAACTCTTTACACGTAACACATTAAATGCATATTATGTGAACTGTGGGTTTATATTCTTTTGTTAGTCTAGGTTTACTTTGTTGAATGGACCATCTGCCTTCCCAAGTGTAGGAAGTATGTATGAGAGTCAAGTCTTAGAAAGGATAATTAGTGCATGCTTACTGAACTTAGAAGTGGATGTCTCTTAGAATGTTTTGAAAGATAATATGGTGGACTACATCTACTCCCAAATACATCCAAAGTTGTATTTGGGAGTGCAAAGATGTATAAGTCAATGAATAGTGACACATGGTGAGATGAGGAGGTAAAAAAACGAAGGTTAGACTATGTATCATGTTTGCAATTCGCAGTATAAGAACCAGATGAGCGTATCTTCAAAAAAATAATTATAGTATCTTTGTAAGCATTATAAACAAAACAAAAACGTTTTATTGTTTAATGCTCCAATAGTAGGACAACATATCAATATTTTTTTATCGTCAACTGTATACTATCTTTGTTAATGAGCTAGTAAAGTTTAAAGTGACAAATTCCCGTAGTATTTTTGCTCTCCTGTAAAATTTACAAAATGTAGATACGTTAATCTGGTTCTTATACCGCGAATTGAATGATAGTATAAAAGTGTGAAAGAAAGAAGTGAACTGTTGTTGCAGGAATATCACCAAAACACTTAGTGATAGAGAAGCAGAATACAGAAAGTTTTTTTTGACAATGTAGAGATCAAGTTCTTTTAGTATTTAAGGACGTTATGGCATGTTTTTGGTTATCAAACATTTGAAATTAGTACCAGTCCAAGAAAGCTTTGCTTTCTTTTGGGGCTGATTTTTCATTATTACTACTGCATTCCGCCCCTGATTCGTAGATGTTAAATGGTCCCAACTCCCGATACTTGAAAATGTGCTCCCAACTCCCGAATACTTGTAATACGTATTTGCGTCAGATTTTTTTTAACTTATGGAAATCAGAATGCTTTAAATACTAATACACTACACTAGTCAGCACTAAACATAAACATAGCAATCAGGGAGCTTTTCTGATGATACAAGTTGTGCACAGCACTTTAACACCTGTCAAATCTTTACTAATAATCACTGGTATAAGAACCAACAGCTGGTAAGGAGGTTGTAAAATTCCTACATCAAGATTACTCAAGATTTAGTGATATGATCTGAGGGATTCATGGAATTGTCTGTTTCATAATAAATGAATTTTTGTTTTTATTGTTATTAGCTTGGATGTTAAAGGAACATTTTGTGTCTGAACATTTTGTTTTAAATGTATTACTGTGAATTTTGCCTTATGGTGCTCTAACCAACATAATTCTATTCTGTTGGTTGCACAATATTGATTTAAAACTTTGTCTCTCAAAAATAAACTTTGTCTAAAATTCCAAAATTTACCCATGACAAAAATACCAAGAAAGAGAAGGAAAATTAAAGACATGGCATTTCCTAACTTTGTAAGCCCCAAAGTACAAAGTAGCTGCAGCTTCATGGAAAGTAAATGCTAAAGATCTACAAATAAGGCAACATCAGAACTTGTTACATGTCAAATTCGAAATTATTATTTCAGATATTATCAGACGATAACAAACGTAAGCAATATGATACATTTGGCACAACCTCAGATCAAATGGGTGGTATGGGCGGTCCAGGCGGCACGGATGGATTCACACATCAATGGCAGTATAAGTCCACTATAGACCCAGAAGAGTTGTTCCGTAAGATATTTGGTGATGCTGGTTTTAAAAGTGAAGCGTTTAGTGATTTTGCTGAAAGCCAGTTTGGTTATGGTGCAGCTCAAGAGGTTTGTACTAGTTTTAACTTAAATAGATTTTTAATAAGAAAATTTCACTACCAACTCATTTGACACAAAAACAAAAAGCGTATCTTGGCATCGAATATCCATGTTAAGGTCCTTATCCTCAGATCCATGTAATTAAAATTTAAGTTATAGTGATGTTTTAAATAAATTCACTGTAAATCCTCACTAATAATGTATGATACAAAAGTGTAGATTTATTTTATTTATTTAATCATTTATTGTACACAAAAAACTTACATAAACTTTAAAACTAAAACATTGTACAAAAGGTCAGCTTATTTCAGATAAAGAGATTTCTTCCAGATTTATTTTCTTTGTTTCATTTTTGTACAGGATTACATGGTAAGTCGACCTAGATCTTATAGAAGGGCTTATACTTTCCATTATTTTTGACTGATGAGACTAAGACCCGAGTTTACCAACAAATGGTTATATTTTAATTGGTTGGTTATATTATTAACAACGTTTTATATTGAATTTACTGTTCACCATAAACTAAACATTGGTTATGTGTCTTAAACGACTGTTTAACTTAAACTTGCTAGCTGAGGTAGTTTAACTATTCATTATCTTGTCATCTGTTCAAAATTGCTTGTTGCTGTAATTTTTTTTGAAATCTCGGTATTACTTCTGTTGGAACCTGTAAACCAACCAATTCCTTTTTATACTAGCTGTTGCCCATGAGTTTGTACACTTGTTTGTACGTTTGTTGAAGTAACTTTTCCTGTTAAGTGATGGGGACGAAAGATTTTCACGCCGTGAATGGTATACTAAATGTTGATTGGGGCTATAAGCTAATACTAACAATGTTTACTGAAAGTTATTGCAAAAGATTTTGTCTCAAAAGTGAATAGACAACCTGACAACATTTCTTATTCAGACTAAATCGTCATTGAAGGTCCTGAATCCAGTATACAACACATACTGGTTGTTTTAAAAAAAACATTATAGGTACATACAGTTTAGTTTTAATGCTGTTTTATTATATACTTACCTACCATTTATTACAGCTGTGTACAAGATCAATTTTATAGTTAATACTTAATTTGAATCCTAGGTATCCAAATACCTAGGAAACAATAAAAAGAATGGTCATCTGACCAATTTAAAAATAGGAGATTTATGTTAGATTTTGGAGGCCATAAAGACATGTACAATTTTGCTGTATAATATGCTACGCTGCTATTTCTGTAACATGTTATTTCCAATAAATAATACTCTGAATTGTGACATCCTTAAATAGTAGTATTATACGACTGAAGACGACGAAGATTAATAAATGCTTGTTTAGTTAACAGATGTGTTGAAATTGTTTGTGATCACCGAAAAAAACGTTAAGGGTTTAACCAACTGTTCAGTGTTAAATCAATGGTTAACTAAAGAATAGTTATTTACAAAATAGCAAATAACACTTCATAAATAAAAAATGTTTTATTACCATAAATAATTGCATCGTTTTTTTTTCATTGTATTATAATATGTAACTCTTTATTAACGGCTTCTTTTTAGGTCATAGTGAACCTACGTTTTACAGAAGCGGCCCGTGGGGTTAACAAAGATATAAATCTCAATGTAGTAGATACATGTCCTAAATGCCAGGGGACAAGATGTGAATTAGGTACAAAAGCAATCAAGTGCACTTATTGTAATGGAACTGGCATGGAGACATTCTCAAGAGGTAAATATTAGATAAGTTTTTTATTCAATGTTGTGTATCTATAGAAATTGTTCTCTGTTATTTAAATAAATAATAAATAAATAAATATTTCTGAACAAGTCACACAAATTGAATCTAACCCCAAAGTAAGCAAATTATATGCTTGTATTATGGGTGTTAGTTAACAATTCTAATACATAGAAATACTTAAATAGATAGCAAATGAAATAAAATTAAATGCAGACATTTAAATGTTCATCACACAAATGCCTGCCCCCGTCGGGAATTGAACCCGAACCTCGCGGTTGGTCGGTGTAGTTAGGCGTATACGTTAGCCACTCGACCAATGAGGCGGTATTTAAAATCTATGTTTTTTTATCTATACTTAAAATAATACTAAAATAACCGATTAAAAAAAAAACACTATTTGAAGCCGACATTATAGGCTTCTTTTTCTTTTATCAGGCTCCTCTTTCTCGTATTTTGTTTTTATAACAATTTTTTTTTATTTTTATTATATTGCAAGGCAAATAAGCAGACGAATTTCCTGATGGTAAGAAATTCATGCCGCCAAAAGACACCAAAATTGGTAATGGTACGTTGCCAACGTACTCACGTTACGTTAACTCAACTAGAGTTAAAAATGTAATTGGACCCAGTAGGTGGCGTTGCTGTTGCTGTCATCTACACTATCTGTAATAATAAAAATGAAATATTTGATTGTTTAATTTTTTGAATATGCTCCGAAACTACGAAACTAATTTGAAAAACTATTCTACCATTAGAAGCCGACATTATTCTTGATAAACATTGACTAGGTCAATTCTAGGAAAAATTAGAAATTTATACTATTCGCGTAAACGCAAAAAAAATATTTAAGAAATAGGCTACTGAGAATTACAGTCCACTGGACTTAAATCCTCAGTAGCGCAAATCGTGAGAGTTTTCGTCGGCTTGAGATGAAAGGGTATACGTTCAAATCCTCTCCGGGGTGAATTTTTTTCTATAAATTTCGTAGTTGAAATCGGGATGGGCTGCTAGTATTATATATATTTGTTACTTACATGGTTACTGTAAGCTGACTAATTATTTTTGAAGTGAAAACTTCTTTGGGCGCGTTAAGCGTTTTGGTAGAGGGTAAAATCCTCGGTTCGCGTCGCCGACATGCTAATGATAATAGTGTATCTATAGCTTTGGAGAGCCAGACTAGCGCACGCGCAGTAGCCTGTGTACACGTATACACTAATACATCGACTGTTTCTGACTGACAAGATAATTGTATATTAATTATTTTTTCAACCACTTTGTATTTATAATTTGTTCATTATTTCCATCATATGTAACTAATAAATAAAACATAAAAAATTTCATATAATTTTTGCATATAGTTTTAATTACTCTCAATAGTTCCGTTTTCACTTCTATCGGCAGTCCCACGACTGCTACTGTTTTTTTTTATTTAATTCTCCAATGACCATTTGCATTGTTCTGTGTTAGATAAGACCTGTGTAAGAGTAAGTAGTGTAAGAGTTAGCTTTCTAACTAGGGTCAAATCACCAAATATTTAATAGTTTTACTTAATAAATTCAACCCAGGAACATGCACATTGCCCTTGAAGCTTTTAATTAATTATTAATATTTATGTTGGTAGCTGATGGTATGGTTAATATACCCATTTTATGATTTATTTAAATAATCATCAAAAGCTTCCATATATTTGTATGGATAGATATCTATTGTAGTGACATCTTATACCTTAAAATGAGTAATTCTTGTATGTATATAAACATATAATACGTATCTCGGAATCGGCTCCAACAATTTTCATGAAATTTAGTATGTAGGGGGTTTCGGGGGGGATAAATCAATATAGCTAGGAAATGTCATTTTATTTGTGTTTAAACTAAAAATTTTATTCATGTTTAAACAAAAAACCTCTTCCTGACATCTATGAGCGAATAATAATACTATTTTTTTGTGAGCAATAAAGTTTTAGCAGATAGCGTTGTTAAGTGACACTAACGGCCAATGTTAATAATGTTTCTCTAAAAATGGATACTCAGCAATCTAGATAGCTGCGTATCCGACGGCCTATCCTATACATTTCCATACTTATCCTGTCCACAGATATGTTATTGGCAAGCGATAACATAAAAATAGATCAAAATATCAATCTTGGACAGCGAGTTTTGAATTAGGATTGATTATTAATATTGGCCGTTAGTCAATGAGTGCTTGCTAAAAAATTGTCGGGCATCCAGGTACTGATTATTAATGTGTAGTGAGTGCGATTCCAGATTTCAGCTTGTGTCGTTGTCAAGAGAGATTTATCTATTTGTACATTTTGTTTCAGGTCCTTTTGTAATGCGTTCCACCTGCCGCCACTGTCACGGTACTAGAATGTTGATTAAATTCCCATGTACAGAGTGCGAAGGGAAAGGATCTTCAGTAAGTGGTTGTTTTTATACAAACTATGTGATCCAAATATCAAACCGGCATCGGGGGCCCACAAATAGGTCACTAACAGGATAAAAAATTTAGCCACCTTGTTACCTTGACTGCATTTCTAATAGCAATGTTGTTTATTTTGTAACAGCCACTTAAATACCACAGCTGTTCATCACAGTCCCAATTAATAAAAAAGACCAATAATTTAAATACCAAAATAAAAATATTCCTTGTTTCTCGGCTATATTCGTCAAGCTTCAGAAAACCGAATGGATTTTTTTTTATGTTATATATGGAAGGCAAACAAGCAGACGGATTTCCTGATGGCAAGAAATTCACGCTGCCTAGAGACACCAAAGGTGGTAATGGCACGTTGCCAGCCTGAGGTCGGATGTTAGACCTCGAGCAAAAGTAAGTTTACCGGCTACCTTACCCTCCGAACCGGAACACGTCATGACGTTATGGCGGCAGGAATAGGTAAGGCGCAATCCGGGCGAGTCGCTGCCAAACTCTACCACCTAGTCGGATGTCACGGTGTTCGTGACGGTAAGCCTATGCTCGCCTTTTACGAGCTGCCTGGCAAGAAAGGCAGATGGTCTATTCTACAAAGGACCCCGGACCAACACGGGGACATTTTAAAGATATCTATATATAGAGTTGTTATAACATAATTAATTATTTCGCTTAATGTAATGTAAAAATAAAAGTGTAAAGTTTAAAAAGTGTTAAGCAGAAGCGCATAATTTAAATAGTAGTACTATATAATCTTACTAAGTTTCATTAGGTCAGGAAAAACGCAGTGTGAAACACGACAATTTAATATTATTGCTACGTATGTAGCAACTATTTTTATTACTAAAGCAACCATTTTTAGAGAATAACATATAATATATTAATTATAAAATTAATAATATATTAACGATTTTAAGGCTTTTATTATAGGTATTACTTTTTTTTAAAAAAAGAATTTTTTTTTTTACATTTTGTTACATGTTGCTTTAATAATGATTCTACAGTGCTTGGTGATGAGTTAAGAACTCTGGTAGTTTGCTGCAATTTTGATGAAGAAATGATTAAACTGGAATGCAACGTTCAATTCACCTTTTATGTCCACAATGTCCATCTTTAAACAGTACTCATTATTAAACGTTCTAGTTTTCCAGATTTTACAATTGATAATATGGTTCTATTATAGTTCATAGTTCCATTAATTTGTGATCAATCCCGTGCAACGTTTTTTTATTAGAAAATTGGAAAAAACCCAATTTTCCTTTTTGTTGCCCGACCCGGGATTCGAACCCGGGACCTCATGCAGTCAAGTCCAACAATTGAACTGCTAGACCACAGAGGCTAACACTACACTAACATATACAGCACTAACACAACATGTACACTAATATATACAGCGATACTTTGAAAAGACTTTTAAAATTTTAATATAAGGGGATAAAGGCTTAAATGGTAATGCATTTGAAGTATTATTGCCGAATTGTAATATTTACTTTTATGAAGAGTTATTTATAATAGTCAGCAAAAATGCTTCACTTGTTGCCACACTATGTCCTGCCTACTACAAGTCATGACGTCACCAGCTTGCGAATGCGGTCGGTGGGAACCAGTTGTATGCTTTGTTTACGTTATAACCATTCATTTTATATTTTGCTCTAAAATTCATTAGTTAATTTTGTTTTTAATTACTTCATATTGTGAAAGTGTTATCGATTCCGAATCGTTGCTCTAAATTTGGCTGCTAGTTTAAATATCACTCAATATATGTATAAGATTAGAGTGTAAAAAGGCAAACTAGTTTCTAGGTAGGAGGTTTCTTACGTTGTCAACTTGTAATCTGGGTTGATCCGGGTACCTTGTGCAGAATAGAATGGCCTGTGTAGAATAGCTGGCTGGCAACATGGTTGTCTCTTACCATGAGTGTGTGCTTCTTCACTATCTTATCATATGAAAAGAAACCAATTGGAGCGCGTTGTCGCGAAACTGTACCTTATTAAAAATGATTTTTTATTAGTTGTTTCTCTTTTTACTTACAGGTTCAGCGCAAAAAGATAACGGTACCCGTACCTGCTGGTGTTGAAAACGGTCAGACAGTTCGAATGGCAGTGGGGAATAATGAAGTCTTCATTACCTTTAAAGTGGAACCATCCACATACTTCCGCAGGGATGGACCTGATGTACACACGGATGCTACAGTATGTTATGTTTATATCTATCATATCTATACATTATATATTTGTGACGGTATTTTTGTTTATGTTATAGGGAGGCAACAAGCAGACGGATTTCCTGATAATAAGAAATACCGTCGCTTTTAGACACCAAATGTAGTAATGGTGCGTTGTCAACCTCAGGCTAGGATGGTCAGCCTCCTGCATAAGTAAGTAAACCGGCTACCCTACCCTCTAACCGAAACACGACAATGACGAGCATTGTCATTTTGCGGAAGGAATAGGTAAGGTGGTGTTGCTTGTATGTCCGGGCGAGTCGTTGCAGGACTCTACCCCCTAGTAAAAAAAAGCACTGTAAAAGGTCCATGCACATAGTTAAAATTGAAATGTCTTTTTTGCAGTATAAAAGTTTTATTGCAATTTATTGCTTGTTTTTGTGACAACCATAACCACTCGTGAATCTCTGACCACTTGTCAGATTCATTCTTCCGCACACTCAAGCGCGCAAGCGCATGCAACATGCACACGCACGCACGTCACACACGGACACACGTTTGCACGCACGCATGAAATTCACATGTACACACACAAGCACGCATGCACGCGTAAAGGAAGTTTTTTGTTTATTTTTTACATCTTGGGTTAGATTATTAAGTATTAGTAAGCATCCCTAATTTTTTTGAAAATAAAACATAGCCTATGTCACTCGGGAATAGTGTAGCTTGCCAATGGAGATAGAATTTTTTAAATCGGTCGAGTAGCTTCTGAGCCTATTCATTTCAAACAAAAGAATCAAATCTTTCCTTTTTATAATATCAGTACAGATAGGTAACAAATTATCGGAAAAAGAGAAGTATGGCGCTAAGTATTGGCATTTTCTAAAATTTGTACAAGTAAATCAATTTCACCCCCGTATCCCCGCAGAGGTTGGCGAAGGTGCAACTAGGTCACCCACGACTAGCCGAAGACGCTAAACCGCACAATGTAAAGTAGCCACTTGACTAACGAGGCGGTCATTATACATTATACATGACGAGTGAGGAACGTCCGTGGTGTTTTTAAAAAGTGTGACGTCATCATTGCTGACGCCACGATTGTTGTTTCCATGGTGATGACTCATTTTGGGTCTTCTCAAAAAAACTTCACAAGCACTTTTACACACCGTTTATTTAACGGGCAGCGTAACGACGTCCCAGACAGGCGTGTGAATCGTGAATCTCTTATCGCTTCCAATGCGGACGTACTTATAGGGCTCGACGCACGTGCAGGACGCAGGTGCAGGTGTTTACAAGTCGTTAGGCTAAGTATTGAAATAACAATGATAACCTTAATTTCACATCGCAATCGACTCAAAGTAATCAACTGATGGTTTATAAACTAATTTTCTTGACATCATCAAATTATTTAACTTGATTAATCTAGTTTTTCAGAGGAACTAATGTGGTTGCGCCGACATACATAATGAAAATAATGTCATGAAGGCTTATCGAGATCTTAACCATAACTGCATTTTGTTACAGATATCCGTTTCACAAGCAGTCTTGGGTGGTACAGTCAGGATACAGGGCCTCTATGAAGATCATACGATTCAGGTCAGTTATTAACTTTTTTTTATATTAAAAAACAGGTGTATGTCGGAGTGGGCTACCTGATGGAAAACAGTCACCGTTGCCATTAACATCAATACATATTATACAACAAAATCCCCCGCCGCGTCTGCCTGTCTGTCTGTTCGCGATTTACTCGAAAAGTACTGAACGGATTTTCATTCGGTTTTCAACAATAGATAGAACAATTCTTTAGGACGGTTTTAGTGTATAGTAAGTTTATGTTTTGTACAAATCAACGATATTACAACATTATTAGTTCAATATGTCGGCAAAAAATAAGCCGATCGGGAGCTTTCGTCGAAAACGCTGCCAAAACCTTTTGAGTTTTAACAAAACAATGTATGGTGGGATTTTTCCTCTTCGATAGATCTCAAAAAAGTAAGCGGTGGTATATGTATATCTTTAAAGAATAATCCACAACAACCGTTTTTTGCGTTTACTTAAAACAGTAAAATGAAGGGTTAGTTTAGAACATATTTTTAACAATACAGTATTAACCCGTAATCAAATAAATCTGTTAGATACGTTATACGTGTAACATAGATCAAAATTGCCGTTTACACTATCAGAATTAACAACTAATAAGTTATCAAAATGTTAAAATCTCCGGGCGCAGAATTAAATATCGTTGAAACGTAGCAAAGCTGCGCCCCGCGGTTTCATCCGCGTAAGTCTTAATCCTGAGGGAACTGCGAGATAAAAAGTAGCCTATATGTTATTCTGGGTCTTCAACTACCTACATACCAAATTTCATCGTAATCGGTTCAGTGGTTTTTGCATGAAAGAGTAACAAACATTACTCTTTCATGCAAAAGATAAAAGTTTATATGAATATCGTAACTAGCAATCAGCTAGTTCCTAGTAAATTTCGAGTTGCAGTACCAAAAAAATGGTTTTCCTTTTTTCTAAAATCGTCATCGATTTACTCACTAAAAAATCGTTGCATTGCACAAAAAATGTCGGTGTCATTATTTGTAAAGTTGACATTTAAACAAACCTGACCTTTACCTGACATTGGCTAAATAAGTCGTGAAAAACGATTGAAAGCCATATTTATAAAAGAAGAAGACAAACATACTTCAGTTCGGTTTTAGTGGTATTTATTCAGTCCATATGACTTACCTAAACTTCCGAAAATTCATAGGACAGATTGGATTAAACCAAAGGTTGTGTCAGCAAAATTAGCCGTTATTAGAAATGCTTATACTAATACTTAGCATAAGATCAACTGTATTTCATGCAATAAACGAATATGGCTGGCTATGAGTAGGGCACCTGCAAACTCTGCCGTAATATAAATAGTATGTATTATAACTTATAACTACACTAAATCCTGTCGTATATACATATACAAATAAACGAATTTGGTGTGTATGTTTGTAATGTTAAAATAGCCACTTTTTATTGCATGCATATTATACCAAAATATTTGTCTGCCTTTTTGTTTGTTTGTTCCAGTTGATCTGTAGCGGTTACATCGACGTTGAAGGGATTTTCACTGTCACGTAGCTGATAAGGAGTATTTGACTTTTATTTTAGAAAAAATCAAATAACGTTAATGTTGAATTCCACGCGGACAAAGTCGCGGGCACTGTTAGTCTCGTTTGAAAATATACAGGGTTACTGGTAGCTATCACACAATCTTTTTGGGGAGGCTCTATTATTTCAAAAGCAATAACTTTTATTCTACAAAGTTTAGAAATTATGTGAAGATCTGTCAAAATCCGTTCCTTATTGGCTCAGTGTCGCGTAAAAATGTACAAACAAATTAATAAAGTCCCGTTTCTAATTATTTCGGATGACCCTTTGACGTAAAATCATCTTTCCAGATAGCTCCCGGTACGTCCTCGCACAGTACCATTCGGCTTTCCAGGAAGGGTATGAAGCGAGTCAGCCAGCATGGCTACGGTGACCATTATGTGCATGTTAAAATACAGGTAAGATCTGTTTGCAGTACTTTGTACCTGGGCTATATTACTACTATTGACCTCTCTTTTTTATGCTAACCGATTTCAGGAAAAGGAGGAGGTTATATCTTCTACTCTTATATTTTTTTGAGTATTTTAATAGACTTTCTCCGTGTTGGTCCGGGCTCCTTGAAGAATAGACCATCTGCCTTCCTGCCAGGCAGCTCGTAAAACGCGAGCATAGCGACATCTGACTAGAAGGTAGAGTTTCGCAGCGACTCACCCGAATTTGTACCACCGCCTTACCTATTCCTGCCGCCATAACGTCATGACGTGTTCCGGTTCGGAGGGTAAGGGTCTTACTTTTGCTCAAGGCCTAACATCCCGGCCTCAGGTTGGCAACGCACCATGACCACCTTTGGTGTCTCTAGGCGGCGGAAATTTCTTACCATCAGGAATTCCGTCTGCTTGTTTGCCTTCCAATATCATAAAAAAAACCAGTTGGACATGTTGCTCGTGCCAAGGGTCGTGCTGAACTGCGTTAAATCACAACTGTTGTGTGTGATGTAAGGTCGTCCTTTGCATTCGGACATTGTATCATTAAAATAATATTGCTTCAAGGCCTCTGGATAAAGTCCCCGATCATTAGATATTGCTTTCGATGAAAACTTTCTCTAGTCAATATAGAATTTGACTACTGTAACCGTTCAATCAATCTAGAACACTACAATAGAAATAATAAAATTATATTTAAACTCAAAACTGATAAATTTGCAACGTTTCAGGTACCAAAGACACTAAGTGATAAACAAAAGGCTTTGATGTGTGCATATGCTGAATTAGAAGAGGACACGCCTGGCCAAATACATGGAGTTTCATACGATAGAGACGGTAAGAAATTATAATACAGGTTACCACAGCACCAGTAAAGTTATTTACATCATTTATTGAAATGAATCGTAGTTAACGTTACAATTGAATGTTCGATTTGGTATAGACCAAACTATTACTATTATTGAAACTATTACTAGCACAATAATAAAAATAAATAGTTATTTTTATTATTGTGCTGGTAATAGTTTCAAAATCGTCTGTGCAATAATGGTGGTGTTAATACATAAAAAAAGTCGTGTTAATACATTTTAGATCGAAACCCGTTTATCACATTGTCACTTTAATTATGCCACGATACAAGATATCCTAAAGTGCTTAAATTTTATATTCAATTTTGTCAATTTAAAGACATAAAAAGTAACTTGAATATGAAGTTAGTATGTATTTTCAAAAGTCGACATTTATATTGAGCATTTTAGTTGAATTTATTTACTATGTATTTATGTTACGCACATCTTCAAGACCTGTGTAGTGACGTGAAGTAGTATTATTTTGATATTGCTAAACTGGTACCGACCCTTGGTACAACTGTTATGGTCCAACTGGTTGTTTTGCAATTTACTGACTTGCAGGTTTGATATTGGTTTTTAATACTTATAAGCATCTTCACGCCCATATCCCCGACGGTGTAGGCAGAGGCATAACCATGCTGGCGGAAGACACTAAGTCCCACAACGTGATGGTGACAAGCATATTTTATTATGGTTTAATTTTATTTACTAAAATTTCACATAAAAATATCTTTAGGTTCTTTTAATTATGTTATAAGTTTGAAAGAGGAAATTGCATTTTTTTAAATTTTTACTGTTTTGGGGAGGGGGGAGGAAAGGGATGTATTTAAAATTTTTATATTTATACTTAACAGTCGGTCTATGTATAAAATTAATTTACCGCCAGTACAACCAGTTCGACTGCTTTTCCAAGTTGAACCACAGGGTAAACAAACTTCCCGATAGTACAACTAGTTGGAAGTTGGAACACGGTCTCATTTATGTACCCGGAGTACAAGGCGAGCGTAGGTTCACAGTCACTAACACCGTGACATCTGACTAGGTGGTAGAGTTTAGCAGCGACTCGCCCGGATAGGTACCACCGCCTTACTTATTCCTGCCGCCATAACGTCATGACGTGTTCCGGTTCGGAGGGTAAGGTAGCCGGTGAACTTACTTTTGCTCGAGGCCCCTAACATCCGGGCCTCAGGTTGGCAACGCACCTTTACCACCTTTGATGTCTTTAGGCGGCGTGTATTTCTTAACATCAGGAAATCCGTCTGCTTGTTTGCCTTCCAATGTCATAACAAAAAACCAGTTGGACATGTTGCTCGTGCCAAGGGTCGTGCTGAACTGCGTTAAATCACGACTATTGTGTGTGATAGTCGTGATCGTGACGTCATCCTTTGCAATCTGATATTGTATTATTAAAATAATATTGCTTCAAGGCGTCTGAGTAAAGCCCCAGATCATTAGATATTGGTTTCGATGAAAACTTTCTAGAGTCAATATAGAATTTATTTTCAGAAAAATCAAATACAAAAAGTAGTACATCGACCGATAGCCAAAACATACATCAGTCAAATCGGGATTCCGGTGATGCAGGCAGGGGCAAAACAAAATATGCTGTCATCGATAGTTTTATTGATGCGTTTCAAAAGAATAAAGTTCCTTTTGTCACTGGATTCTTTCTGTCCGTTATAATATGCATTAGTATCTTAATGACTGATCCGTACGATAGGATTGGCATGCAGAAGTATGTAGAGGAAACTGAAAAGAGTAGTGTCAGAGAGTTTGATGTGCCGTTTGGTTATGAGAAGACTTTACGTAGGGAGAGAGAAAAGAAACCTGAATTATATGAAGCGTAATTTAGTTAAACCCGTGTAGTAATTGATAGAAGAAGGCGTTACTTTGCGGAAATCCATACTTAAATCCAAATAAAATTATTTAACTTGCAATTTTCCGCCAAAAAAATGTATACGTATTATGGCGTAACACAACAGGCAAAATAGTGCGCTATGAATGAAATGGACTACCAGAAGCTCAAACTCCCAAATATGTCCAACTCCACACAACACAAACCATTAAACTGTTTTATACGCACCAACAATACACACACTATTGAAAACTTAACGTACGTTTCGCTTCGTAACCAAAGCACCACCACCACCATTACCACCTTTGGTGTCTCTAGGCGGCGTGTATTTCTTAACATCAGGAAATCCGTCTGCTTGTTTGCCTTCCAATGTCATAAAAAAAAACCAGTTGGACATGTTGCTCGTGCCAAGGGTCGTGCTGAACTGCGTTAAATCACGACTGTTGTGTGTGATAGTCGTGATCGTGAGGTCATCCTTTGCAATCTGACATTGTATTATTAAAATAATAATTGTATTATAAAATAATAAAAAAAAGCATCATCAGGAGAATTCGACTGCACTCCACAAAGGTCGAACAGATACTGACAAGTCACGCCATAATACGTATACATTTTTTGGCGGAAAATTGCAAATTAAATAATTTTATTTGGATTTAACCGTGTAGTAATGTTCTGATATGCAATGACAGTATTGTAAAACAAAAACTGCCAGACTTTAATAGTGCGTGGCGCTTGTTCCATTTCTTCTTACGTAACACGTTACAGAGATATTTAATTAAATTAAATATTAGGTACTGACCTGTTGGAAATATTGTTTCCTCAAATGATGTTGACAATTACTGTACGTTTAGTACATTGTGTACATTAAATACATAGGTATTATTTGAAAAAAGTGTAAATATTTTTTATTTATTATACTGTTATTGCACACTACAAAGTTTTTTTCTCAATCAACCATAGTGTTTGATTGAGAAAAAAACAGATGAAGTAGACGTAACCTTTCTATCACAGAAAATTATTTTGTGAATATTGTCAAACAATACCTATAATATACTTTTCGTGACAAAAATATAGCGCACGGAATTGATTTATCGACAGTTGAAAGTGTCGACACAATCCACAAATCAACAAAACACCCTGATTTTTTAATCACCATCCAAATTTTAATATGTTGATCTTAAGTGAAAATAATTAAATACGTGTTTTTTCTTTTTGTATCCCTCAATACTAAATATTAAGATATGACATCGCAAAGTCGTCTACAAAGTACCGTACCTACGCGCTGAGTGCTCTGACATGCTAGATAGCTACCTGCTAGATACCTATTTTTTTTTTCATAAATGGACTTATTTATAGATACTTTATGCCTAGAAAAAATTTGGATGGTGATAAAAAACATTTTGCATAAATATAAAGTCTTTATTTTATAATTTAGTATCTCAAAAACGGCATAAAAACATAGTTTTCAATAAAAAATATAACATTTAGTTTTTATTTGAGTGCAATATTTGCTACGAAAAGTACAATTATTTTAGTAATATTTATTATCTAGTAGAATATAGTATGATGGTTGTATGTTGATTGTAAATATTTAAATAATATATATAATTAATTAAACGGCTGTTTCATTTACACACCTTGACCCTTACCATCATGCTATATTACTATATCCATTTTAATTTTATGATTTCTCTACACCAGTAATTTTGCTTGTAGGTGACAAAATATAACAAAAGAAGTCCTTGCTTTGTAAGTCAATTTTGTTTACATTGAGCACCGATTCTAGTCACTTTCAATATTTATGTTAGACTCCTCCCCTCTTTCTTTCCTTTGCCCTGTTAATAATTAATTCGAAAGTTACTTAACTATGTTTGTTATTTATTAACTTATACTTGTAATAATTATCTGAAAACACGACAGAAGCAGGTATTCCATAGAATGAACAGCGCGTACACAAGTTCGATTCTCTACGTTTTCTCTTCACCTAATGAGTCGGCTTTAGGTTAGAACTAAAAAAGTTTTTATATGAGAGACAGCGAACTAATACACGGCTTTCCTGGTGATAAGAGACGCCATAGATATTGCAGATGCGTCGCTGTGTTGTGGTTTATGTGTTAGACCAATTACAGTGCAAGTCTGCCGGCTTGCCCACATTCTTTATCCAAATATGATTGTGGCGACAGGAATAAGCAAGGCGG
>NJDD01002479.1:90020-101770 GCA_002245505.1 Calephelis nemesis
CCGACGTTAAAAATTTACAATCTTGGTAGACA
The DNA here is from genome assembly GCA_002245505.1 of Calephelis nemesis. Taxonomy (NCBI): domain Eukaryota; kingdom Metazoa; phylum Arthropoda; class Insecta; order Lepidoptera; family Riodinidae; genus Calephelis; species Calephelis nemesis. The sequence continues at coordinate 90,053 of NJDD01002479.1, forward strand.
AAAGTTTACAATAGAAGATAACATTTTATAGATAGATATAAAGTTACATAAGTAAATAAGTTATAATAGATAGATAGATAGTAGGTACATAATATGGTAAATCATTAAGTGCAGTAAAACGGCCTGATACCGACTACAACAAATTTATTTCCTCGTCGCGATTTGATAAATATTATACTTTCTAAGGATTGTTACTAATTCCCAGTTGGTATCCCTCAAATTGTTCCAACATTCCACGATGACCTCGACCGTTACGATCTCTATGATCGGCGATGATGTCAACTCGTCACGGTACATAAAATTCCAACTCAGAATCACTTTAACAAAGCAGTTATCATCAAAATCGGTTCATTGTTGGGCGAGTAATCGCGTTACAAACATACAAAAAAATATATGCATTCGAATTGATAACCTTTTCCGTTTTTGGAGTCGGTTAGTAAATTTTATAATAGATAAATATAATGGTACGCTTGTAGATACAACTTTAAAATTGTAGATAAAAATGCACAGTATTTAGTAGATAAAAGTTTACAATAGTAGATAATAGTAAACTGTGATAATTAGTGCCAATTCTGTCGGACCATTACCACCTTTGGTGTCTCTAGGCGGCGGAAATCAGGAAATCCGTCTGCTTGTTTGTCTTCCAATGTCATAAAAAAAGAACATTTGACTGAACTTAATTTGATAAAGATCAATTAATTTTTGTAGACGAGACATTAAAATTTCAAGACCATTAGTAAATATTGTAGCGAAATGATCTGATTCCATTGTAGTGTAATAATCTGTGGTTATTGTTACGGGTGCTAGTTAACGAGAGTATCAAAGGAATGGACTTAAATAACCATGTTACATAAACTACCAGACTCAGAAATACAGTTATATGTGTTTATTTGCATGCTTGTTATTGTTGGGAATAGAACCGGAGTCCCGCGGACGATCGGTGGCGTTGGGTGTGATCCCTAACCTTTTGCCTAAAGCGCTAATAATTATCTATAGGTGAAGTAGCCTCTGTTTATGTTTAGTTTTAAATATTTTAATTCCAGTCAGTTATAAATAATAGATCTAAAAATATTTTATTATAACTTTTACAACGCAAAATATTTCCCTGAGCAATGATATGTTCGTGGCTGTGTTATCATCCAGCTATGTGGAACAGGGGCTGCTTCCGTATCTTGTTAGTGATGATCACTGGGTAAAGTGTATATCAAATAGCTGTCAAATGATGTGCACTTTACCCAGTGATCATCACTAAAATGATACGGAATCAGCCCCAGAACATTTAGTTACGCCATCTTTGACTCAAGGGCTGGAACGATTTATTTGTTCTCTGGTTTGTTAGATTCGCCTTCACCTTTAATAGTTGAGTAAATAATAAAGAAGTAAAAAAGCATACTTAAATGTCAAATAATTTAAATATCACGAAAGGAATCGGTATGAAATTTGCTACCACGGCTAGTAGGCTATTAATAAAAATCAAAAATGTTGTAAATTTACAAAAAGTTGGTAAATAAAAAAAAATTATGTACTTACCGTCTAAATTAGTTAACAAAAGTGATTTTTACCGATGTAATTTGTAATGTTTAACTTTTTATTACGTTTTGTAACACATGTATGTAACATTGCAAAAATGTTTAGACTATTTTTAATGTACCGCACATTTATTTAAACTTACAGGTAACAAAATTTCTATTTCGGAGCCACAGAACTTAGTGGACGCGGTCAAAGAAGCTCTTAGGGACAAGAAAGGCATCGAAGGGCCCTCCACGGAAAGTACTGAAGACATTTTAAAAGAACCAAAGCGAAGCAAAGGTTAAATTGTTATGATCTTTGTCAATGCAATCGATATAAGTTTTGCACGACCGTAGCAATTCGAAATCTTAGTTGAATTAAAATGTACCATTTCGGTGGTGATTTCAAGTTAGTTTAATACTGTGATATGAATTACGAAACAAAACCAGTTATAGCTACGCTGTAGAATTATTATATTCCAAAAATTTCTTACCGTCACCTTGTAATTTTTTGTGCCAGAAACTATATAGAATAATAGAGCGTTGATTTATGGTACATTTTTTTAAAATCTCAATTGTAGTTTTTAATTTCCATCCAGACGTCAAATTGTTTTTTTTGAGACTTGGTCCATTGTTCCGTTCATAGAATTAGTTACACTTAGACCTTCTATAACAGGGGTGGGCAAATTCTTGTGACCGGGCTGGTAAATCAAAAAAAATATTTAGTGGCGGGCCAGTAAATTACAACTAATTTTGTGCATGCCGGTTTATTAAAACACCTAAAAATAGCAATAAATATTAAAACGTTGTATAAAGATAACATAAGGCATTTTTTTTATTTTACAATCCTTTATTGAAATAAAATCTATTTATGAAGTCTTAACATATGGAATACGCAATATATATGTTTGAAGTAACGATTTGATATCTTAATTGTTCAAATTTCAATAGTCTTAAAATTTTGACCATTAATTTTTTTAAGGAGGTTTATATTTTTTCTCAAGGACCGGATCCGGCCCGCGGGCCGTAATTTGCCCACCCCTGTTCTATAAGGATGACGAGCGTGACGGTATTAATATACAAATATATTTTATATAAAAATAAGCTGTACATATGCGTTGACTAGTTTGTAGGACATGGAAATAAAAATACAAGTTACAATATTACCTAGTGTATTTTTTATTTATAAATACGAGTATTTACCATTTTTCCACAGAGATTTTAATGGAACCTAAATCTGCCACAGTGTCCAATGTTAAACAAAGTAGCAGTTCATAAAACGTGAAAATTTGTGATCTTGTTCGTTGTTTTCTGTGAAAGCTGAAGATGTTATTCCTGCACGCCTAATAGCCGTCTATAGAGAAAGACATAGTCACATTTAAGATTTGTTTTTATAATGAAGATTAGCTTTATTATAAAAGCGGCCGTGACAAAGAAAGAAGGTCAAAGTTTCTAAACATGTTGACCACTTTTTTATTGAATGAATGAAAAACAAGGAGGCAGATTTTTTATGGTGAGAAATATCTGCACCCGCCTGTAAATATGTCGAAGATTTGAACGGTTCCGAATCTAAAGCCTTATGAGTTTTTACCGCTAACTTTTTTCTTTTTCTTGCAAACTGGAACACGATGATGTTTGGTAAGGCCATTATGGAGCCCAAAATAGGTTAAGTCGTCGTACCAATTCGGACGATTCTTCCCAGAACCCAACCATCTAGAAAAGGCAAGTAAGTGTATAAAGGAAAACAAAAAATGAATTGGTGAAAATTCAAAATTACTTCGATGTCAAAGATGATTCATTATTTGATTCTACACAGCAACTCAATAAATAAATATCCCCAAACTGATCTAACACCAAAGTAAGCAAATTACTTCTTTGTATTATGTTAGCCAACGATACTAAGTAATACAAAGCAGTTCTTAAACAAATACCAGTATAAATTTAATAAACATCCTGATCCAGAAATACAGACATCTACGCTCGTTACACAAATGCCTGCTCTCGTCGGGAATTGATCCTGACGGTCGGTCGGTCAACACTCGACGGCTATCGAGCACTGAGATAGCGGGAGTTAAGTCGCAGTGGATCCTTGCGAGTCGTCATAAATCTGTGTCTATGAGGTTGATTGATGTATCTCTACCATTCGATGGATGATCCTCCAATTAGCTGGATGTGACTTCATCTCCCGTGGATGGACAGTTTGGACAAGTTTCATTGGTGAATATCCTATAGTTTTCCGACATGGTGTCGAACGTGGGCCCGCTGTATCGACGTACGGCCGCCAATGTGCACGCAAACAAACATACAGCGCCCTCTATATATAGACCGTATAGTATTCGGACATAACTTTCGACCTGGAACAAAATAATGTATTAGTATTGAGAATTGGTAGATTCTATTAGGCATTTGTAAGGACATATGCAGACGGGTGGTGGTAAGGAAATCTCGCCACTAGACACGGTACTTACTGGTACGGTTCCAGATATCTTGTCTTGGGTTACTGGACTGGTACAAATCCGGTAGAGCTACGGTAATAGAATAGACGTGAGCATTGACATTGTTCGGCCGGTGTTTCAGTTTTGTTAAGAAGTTGTAGCTTTATATTTCCTCTAAACGTGAAATAACTAAATCATAGTACATGCATGAATGAAAGTTTTCGAGTTTTTAAACAAGATTTGCTAGATCTACATATTAGAAGGTGTATTATTATATTGGAGGAAATACAAGAATATTTCCTCTAATGCATAAATTACAGGTAGAGATGGATTGGGGCAAATAAATTATTAATTATTTTTTTATATTTTTTTAAATTATGAGTTAGTCGTCTTTCGCTTTACTGTTAAGATATCATTTCGATAGTCAGTCAGTTAACCTTTGATGGTAGAGTGTAAAGGCAAATCGTCCCAGGATGATCAACCGCATTACTATAGGTAAGTCAGCAGCCTGTAGCCATAACGATGGTATTTGGCTCGGGCGTAGGTACCTATACCGGTCCGGAGAGAAGGGTAACTACCTACATTAGGCTTAACACTTCGTTTACAGCGATATACCTGTAACATCGATGGGGTTTTAGGCCATGATCACAGTACAATTAATATGATACATTACAAAAACTACACTTATAGTCAATATACATACACTCTATTGAAGCTATTATAGGGTTGTCATGTTATTTTATGTTATTGTTATTACAGTCAGACCTGGGTATGTGAGAACTGGGTAAGCGAGAACACTATTAATGAGAGTATTTACTAAGTCCCGTCATTTTGAACTCATGTTACCTCTATAAGTTAAAAATAAAACCTCTAAGTGAGCAATTTTTCACGCGAGAACCTCTAAATGAGATTGAAACTTTTCTATAACACTATAAGCGACAGTTAAAGGTGTTTTACTTTTGCTGCATATGACTCATTCCCAAATTTCGAATGAGTATTTTTTATTTCAAACCAAATGTGCGTCTTTTATTGTTTTCTACAGTTTTCGGAACTTACATTGCTTTTTTAATGACCGAATGTGCGGCCAATGTTAATAATCAATCCTAATCCAAAACTTGCTGTCCAAGATTGATATTTTGATCTATTTTTACGTTATCGCTTGCCAATAACATATCTGTGGACAGGATATTTATGGCAATTAGGTATAGAATAGGCCGGCGGATACGCAGCTTTCTAGATTGCTTGAAATCCATCTTTAGAGAAATATTATTAGCATTGGCCGTTATTATCACAGTATCATAGTATAGGATGTGTGTACAACCAACTTATTTGTCAAACTTATGACAATCTGTTCATGTTGAGATAGGTACTTATATTATTATCTTTGCAGTTCATAAACGGCAGTTGCGAAGAAAGTTTCTGTACCTTAAAGAAACGTAATGCGTTTGTAAGTAATAAATTAAAAAATGTGAATGTTTTGGAGTCTGAGAAATTACAAAATTGAGTGCGTAGTTAGTCTAGCTAAGAAAAATCCGACGGTTAAAAAAAATTAAAAGAATTAACACTCAGTGCCAGCCAGTTTAAAAACATAATCGTAAAAGAAATTACTGAACAGATTTTTTCAAGTGGATGTTACTTAGATTATGAATTTGTGTACATAACTGTGGTAATAAACATGTACTTAATAACCAAAAATATACGTATTTTTGGTTATTATGGTGTTTATGAATACGTCCTATGTATAGGCCTATACCTTATTTGTATAGGCCTCTATGAATGAGACATAGGTACCACTTTCCTAATATCTCTCAGCTAGGAACTCGAGTTAGTGAGATACCGCTAAGTATAAGAGAAAAATAAATAGCGATCCCTTGAGCTCTCACTTATCCAGGTTTGACAGAATATGACAATCTAATTGCATTATCTACGTAGATTATAAATATTATAAGAAAGTAATCTCATGGCATCGGTAAATCCCAGAAAAACAGGAATACCTACGCTCTTGGCATTTTCTAAAATATCGCTCGGACTGCGTAACCACACGTCTTGATGCGGCACTCGCTACGGCAGCACCGCGAAAAACCTTGTTAGTGGCCTAGTTGATTGGCATGTTTTTGTGAGTGTGCCTTTTTCTAACGTTTGTGCTTTGTAGCTGTAGTTACCGTACTGTTCCATATTTGTACTGTGTCGTGATCATCCGTTCCCATCAGAGAAGCCGCGTGCTTGCTTGCTGACTTATTTCAGAAAATATGTCCAATAGGCAACATGTAAGTAAACCTGATCAGGAAATCCGTCATTTTATAAAAAATAGCACTTACGAGTTCCAATCCTCCCGTGGTAGTGAACTCCAATGGAAACGTAATTGTTTCAAAAGTGTTTTTTTTGCGTAGCACTCCAAAACAAATTACGCCTAGTAAATAATATAAACATACGGCGAACGGCAAGCAGCGGCCAGCACGGAATATGCCGAAGAATCGCTAAAAGAGAAAACATACTAAGATAAGCCTTTAAAATAGGTATGGTCTATGGAACTAATCACTGTGATATGCTATAAGTACCTATCTTCATGTCCTTATCCCATATGAGCTTCGTAGAGAAACCGAAAGCCCAAAGTAAAGTAAGGAAGTTATATCCCATCAAAAACATTTAAATGCAAAATATTGCATTGAATTTTTTGAAGATTAAATGAAGTGGCTCACTTAGATGAATTTTTTTTTGTAAAATTGGTATGTCAATTTCTCCAATAGTTTGGTTGGACTTGAAACTTGAACTAAATGACCTAGAGACTTGAAATTTTAAATATGTGATTATAGCTTACTGGATGACGAAAATTTGCTGTGCATAGGTATGTCTCGTCTCCACAGAATTGGCTATTCTTTAATGACTATTGTTACGTTACGTTTTTACAATAAACTTCCCGAGCATATTAAAGAATTACCATTTAATATATTTAAAAAATGCATTAAGGTATGTGGTGAGGTCAGTAATTACTTAGAAGATAGATATGCTTGGGATTAATTGCTCCTCATTGCAATCTCTATATTTAATATAATGTAATATATTTTTGTAAATTAGATTAGAAAATATTTTTCATTTGTGATACTTACTATATATGAAGGTTTCCGAGTTGATTTCAGTAGGCCTAAATTTCCGCTGTGGTCGGGGCTTTCTGTAAAACCGAAGTATTTTTATTATTTTTAAGTCGATTTTTGTCTGTTTCTAAGAGTGCTTGACTAATGTTTAGGCTTAGTATCTGTTAAGTATCTATGACTATACTAACTCGATACAACATAGAGCTTATTAGAGTAATATCCTTAACATCGTGTTTTGCTTCTTTTTTTTTCTTCCTTTATAGATTGTGCATTCCATATATTATGTAGGTATGTATATTATTATCATACTATATATATGTATTATTTATTTATTTATTATTTCTTTATTAGTAATATACGTATGATATATGTAGTTTTGTAATTTAGTGCTTACCTATTATTTTTATGTATGTTTAATGTACCTACTTTATTTAACGAGTATGTTTTGTATGAAATAAAACATTATGTTTATAAGAGCAGCATATTTTTTTCTTTTATGAAGCCCTACCTTAGTTTTTAAATTACTTAAATTGTCTCCTTCGCCCTAAGGTTGTCTGGCAGAGATCGCTCTGAAGCGATAAGACCGCCTTTGTGCACTTAAGTTAAATGTTATTATAAGTGAAAGAGTGTGTATTATTTTGTAAATTTTGGTGCATAATAAAGTGTATTCATTCATTCATTCGATAGTATACACTGAAATAATTTATCAGTTAATAGCAGCAGCGAGTTAAAAGGAGTGTAATAATAGCTTGTTTACTAAAGTATAGGTACTCGTCGTTCGACATTTCCATTAAAGATACAAAGCGACGCCCAAGACGGTGATATTCTCTACAAATATCGAGCGTAATTTACGTAAAACTAATTAAAACAGCCAGAAACGTGCCACGGAATATTTTAATTATAAAAATAAAGCGACGCAATGTTATTAAATAAAGTACGCTTTAGTAACTCGACAACTGTTGGAAACTTTGTACACACAAGTCCCGCTGAAGGGAAAGTCACGTGGAAATTTCATTGGAAATAAATCAGTTGTGTTTTTAGTATGTTGTGTTTTTTTTAGACAGGAGTATGTTTCTGTTCTTTCTGCGCGTCTGTGTGTCTGTCTGTGGCATCATCACTTTTGAACAAATGAACCGATTTCGAGTCAGATTTTTTGTTTGAAACCTAACGTGATCCAGATGGTTCTTATTTGTAAATCAACTAGTCAATCTGGCGCACTTCGTGTCGCTTGACAAGTGAAGTTTTATCCCACTTTCCTGCATTTTTTCCGGTTTTTCTCATCATATGATTCTTCTCCTGACAAAAACCAATACAACAAAAAAATGACATCGCATCACGAATCAGCCATGCGTAATGAGAATTCATTTTTATCCTGTTACGCTTCTAACATTCCATCAATCATATTCCACCATCGATATGTTTTTTGCTGATAAGTGGGTCTGGAGTAATGCGCAAATAATGAAGTAAACAACCTGCAGCAAAAGGCTGCAACCAGTTCAGATATGAAGTAAATTTGTCAATTTTGTCATTAAGTTCAGAAAAAAAACGAAACAGTCTGTTAAATCCTATTTTTATGGTAAAACATAAAAACCCGGTGTGAAAATATTTATTATGACACACATACATACATGTTTCTTACGCGTTTACTTTGTCATTATTAAATGAATGTTAATGATTATTTTTTAGAAAGGTAGTTAAGTATTCAGAGTGTAATTCTATACACGAGTATGTGCATACTCGTAAATTTAATCAAGCCTATTTTGTATGTACAATTTTTTCGAGATTTTTGGTCACCCATACACATTCCCATATCAAATATTGTTATTTTGCACAAAATGCATACTCCACCCCGTTTCTGGTGTTTTCTTCAAAATCATGCTATGAGGTTATTCCCATGGACACAGATATTTATTTCCCTCCCCGATCGCACAAAAGTTTCTGTTAACAAAAGTTATGTCGGTTTTCTTATTACTGTGAGTAAAACTAGATAATGCAATTTGTAAGTTTCCTAATTGTTAATAAGGCGAGCAGTGTGTCGATGTAAGATAACTTTAAGAAGCTATCCTTTTTGAATATATTGATTGAAAAAACAAATTTTCTTCAGTACTTTGTAGTTACTTTGGGCATAAGTCTGTGATTCTATTTTCTTTTATTTTTGCAATATGTTTTCACGTAGCTGTTATGCTTATCTTTTAAAGTTTTTCTTTACCTAATAATTAAAGACTGCACATTTCTGGGTATGGTGTTCTGAACTAGCTTAGTTTGGGAAGATATTTTCTTGCTATAGGAAAGATGTCAATTGTCACAGACTACTGATTACTACAGAATCGATAACCATATTGACTTGTTCACACAATTAGAGTTACTTAGGCTTAGATGAGATGTAAAACGAGTTTCAAAATGTAAAATTTCGAAAATATTTACTAATAGCTTTTAATTAATGCTTGAGCTTCATTTCATTCAAAGTCTGGTTCTTAAGAATAGAAATTATGCATTTTTTTACATTTTTTAATAAAGCAGAAAGGTTGGTCCGGGCTCCTTTGTAGTCCATACCATAGACCATCTGTCTTCCTTGCCAGGCAGCACGTAAAAGGCGAACATAGGCTCACCGTCACTAGCACCGTGACATCTGACTAGGTGGTAGAGGCTAGCAGCGACTCGCCCGGATTGGTACCACCGTCTTCCCTATTTCTGCCGCCATAACGTCATGACGTGTTCCGGTTCGGAGGGTAAGGTAGCCGGTAAACTATTATTTACTCGAGGCCTAACATCCCGACCTCAGGTTGGCAACGCACCATTACCACCTTTGGTGTCTCTAGGCGGTGTGAATTTTTTAACATCAGGAAATCCGTCTGCTTGTTTGCCTCCTCTTCTATAAAAAAGCAGAAAGGTTAACTAACAATTCCGTCGGGTTTTGTCATTTTCATCAATACATAATATAACGCAATTGCTGTCACCAGTTGAGTGAGAAGACGTACCCTGTCTATATCTAAATTTTTCTGACATTGCGTTAGGCTTTATAAAACCATTGACGTTGTAATCTTGAGACTTACTCCAAAGTTTCTTGCTGTTGCAAATTTTAATTAAGTGAGAAGCCAATCTCTTACATTGTTGTCACCCTGTGTACTACAGTTGTGTGAAGTGGTTCTAGTTTCAATTTTGTGATGTGAGGGAGCTATGGTATATTCATGTTTTCTGTTTCGTGGTGCTTAGGACTTTTAGTATCTATCTCTGTCTAATCGCCTCTATGGTCTAGCGGTTCAGTTGTTGGACTTGACTGCTTGGGGTCCCGGGTTCAAATCCCGGGTCGGGCAACAAAAGAAAATTGGATTTTTCCAATTTTCTAAAATAAAAAAAATTGGAAATGTGCCCGGTTGGCGATAGGCTTGCCACTTATCACATTGTGGGACTTAGTGTCTTCGGCTAGTCGGGGTGCCCTGGTTGTGCCTCTGACTACCTCTTCGGGGATATGGGCGTGAAAATACTTTTAGGACTTTTAGTATAAGTATGTCGTGTTTACATCGATAGCTTTATGTTATTTCTGTGACCCACGGATATATTGATTTACTGGTGGAGTACTGCATTTGGTTTGTAGCGACAGGTATTCGAGTTTTATGTTTATTTTTTTCTTCTACAGTGTATTTTTTATTTCGGGAGAACCTGCATAACCTTTTTATAATAAGAAATTAGAATGTATTTTTTTGCTTTAATGTAATGTCGCCTCTGTGGTCCAGCGGTCCGGCTTCGGACTTGACTTCTTGAGGTCCTGGGTTCGATTCTCGGGTCCGGTTTACGAAAAAAATTAGAAAATATAGATTTTCAATTTTATGATAAAAATAGTATTGCCCGGGATTGGATGAGGTAGCATAGGTTGCTACCACAAAAACACGCGTGACTCCCAGCTTAACACGGACCCAGAGCAGTCTCGGACCAACCAAAACATACTCTCTCATGCCTCCGGCTAAGCGAGACGATAAAATGATGCCTACCCCAGCGCTAACGTGATCGCTCTATGATACACCAGACCAGAGAGCAACCTGCCACCGGGGAGGTCAAAAGTATTACTACTCTTTCGGTTAGTCTCCGTAACACAGTAACTCCAGGCATCTCTCATCCATTACATCAATCAATTCATTCATCTTCAATTCTATTTCCCCTCTCACATTCCACGTGCCTATTTGTTACTCTCCACTCCTCGATTCGTCTGTACAGGCTTGGCGTGATGGGTGGCGGCCCTCATCGCCGCATCTGCCTCTATTCGTACCAACGAGGGCGGATCGGTACGCGTCGCCTCCAGGGAGCGTCCTAACCCGCTCTACGGTACTTTTTCGGATCAGAATTGCAGGACTGGCAGGGACCGCGACGTGCACTCTTCTGGCCAATGACCCCCATTAAAAATATAATACTATAATACTAACATACCAATTAATAATTGTAATTAATTTGTATGTTAAAAAAAAGAGATTGAAAATATAAAAAGGGCAGTCTTAATGGCATGAGGTAGAATAAAGGCTACTTTATTTATCAAATTACATTAAATTTAAATTTCATACTCCACGACTTTATTCAAATACGTTTAGTAAACAAAAGCTATATTAATAAAGAGCACATACTGAAAACCTTCAGTTAATATTGTATAACCAACGGGCAAATCCAATTGTCCCGTCCAGCGTGGGACGACAG
>NJDD01002481.1:13511-28518 GCA_002245505.1 Calephelis nemesis
GTACCCGGGGAGACCAAGGTTGACATTCCGAGATCAAAACACTCAGATATCATTCGAAGGTCATATGAAGGGTCTCCGAAACTGGCGTATTAAATAAATAAATAAAATAAATAAATAAATATCCCTGGACAAGTTACACAAATTGAATCTAACCCCAAAGTAAGCATATTATATGCTTGTGTTATGGGTGTTAGTCAACGGTACTAATACATAGAAATACTTAAATATATACCAGAATAAATTGAATAACCACCCAGACCCAGAAATGCAGGCATCTAAATGTTCATCACACAAATGCCTGCCCCCGTCGCGAATCGAACCCGATTCTCGCGGTTAGTCGTTGTTAGCTAGGCGTGTACGCTAGCCACTCAACCACGAGGCGGTCAACGAGGCGAGGTATAAAAAGGGTAGTTAATGTTGACATTTGGCACTCAATACTCTCTGTCTACCTCGTCAGGGATTGAGGATATGTACGTAATAAGCAGAAAAAAGGTATTGTGTTGTGAAAACAGGGTGTCAGCTAGACATGTATTCACATTTTCTTTAACTTTTTTCATGTAATAAGCTACTATTTAGCGACTAGCCAACAAGCACGCGGCTCTCCTGTTGGTAAGAGATAACCGCAGCTTATGGACACCATAGATTTTGAAGGTGCGTCGCTATATTGTGGCCCGTCCAGTTGTGCAAGTCTACCGGCTAGCTTTCCCTTCAGACTCAGTCTCCTCATACCGGGATATTATTGTAACCCATAAATGCATATCTATCTATTATCGAGGTCCTGGGTTCGAATCCCGGGTCGAGCAACAAAAGAAAATTGGGTTTTTCTAATTTTCTAATAAAAAAAATGTTGCTCGGGACAGGATATGTGCCCGGTTGGCGATAGGCTTGCCACCTATCACATTGTGAACTTAGTGTCTTCGGCTAGTCGTGAGAACCCTGGTTGTGCTTCTGCCTACCTCTTCGGGGATATGGGCGTGAAGATACTAAATGCATATCTATAAATGTTAGGACTTCCTCCTTTTTCATGTTTAATTCTGAGTAGCATAATGGTTACTATAGTATGCAATATTGTCAATGATAAAAAAAAGTATTTATTTATTCTTTATTTATTTTAATCTTTATTGTACACCATATTTCCATATGTTATACAAAAGGCGAGCTTAATGCACTAACATTCTCTACCAGCCAACCTTTGGACCAACAGAAAAACAACAATGCAGGTGCTTGAAACAAATAATGACAACTATAATACAACCACAGTGCGTAAATCTACTAATATAATGTGCGTAATCTACTTATGTGTACACTTATGTGCCTGTTAGAAGTAATTTACGAGTGTGTTTCTTAAATGAGAACTTTGATTGGGATTGTCTTATGTGAGGAGGAAGTTCATTTAAGTATTGATTGAAGTCAATGATGACTGCAGAAAATGCTAAAAGTATAGCAGTTGTATATATACAGTGAGCAAAACAGTCTCCTACTTTTCCTGAATCTGCTACGTGTTCCGGTAAAATTGTATCTAGATAATTTTTTTCCATTTACGGTTTGGTTCGGGTATTCGTTGGTTAGTTCTTCTTGGAATACTGTATTATTTTAATAATTGAGTGATTGGAATATTCATAAATATAATTATAATAACAGAAAAAATGCACATGTCAGGCTAAATCTATATTTTTCTGGAGTATCATAGATAACACATAAAATAGATGACACATAGTGCTACCTATATAACCTTGCAATTAATATAATTCAATAGTTCTACACGAAGACGTATTTGCAGAAGGTATATCGTCTGAACACTGGATCCAGGTATTGGAGATGTGGGAACCAGAATAATAGGACACTTCAATACATCTTCATTTGACGGCGACGATAGTAGTAGTATGGATCCATCTTGATGGCTAAGACGATAAGAAAATAAGTCAAAACAGTGATAAAATCACATACATACATACATATCTTCACGCCAAGTCCCTTACGGGGTAGGCAGAGAGTATCGAGTGCCAGACCTCACGATCTTGACAAACCAGTTTTTTTTTATGATATTGGAAAGCAAACAAGCAGACGGATTTCCTGATGGTAAGAAATTCACGCCGCCTAGAGACACCAAAGGCGGTAATGGTGCGTTGCCAACCTGGGGCCAGGATGTTACGCCTCGAGCAAAAGTAAGTTTACCGGCTACCTTACCCTCCGAACCGGAACACGTCATGACGTAATGGCGGCAGGAATAGGTAAGGCGGTAGTACCAATCCGAATCGCTGCTAAACTCTACCACCTAGTCAGAATTCACGGTGTTAGTGACTTTGCTCGCCTTTTACGAGCTGCCTGGCAAGGAAGGCAGATGGTCTATTCTACAAAGGAGCCCGGACCAACACGGGGAGTAATAAAATTAAAAAACAATTATTTATGATAAAACAAAATATCTACTTTATCAAGTATGTGTATTATATAAACACACTTGTGAGACTACAATCATCTAACGCTGCTTTTAAGTTCACATCAGTTTCTATCAAATAATAATATAAAATAAAGTGATAATACATTTTGCCAGCTTTTAGAAATGTAGTCAAAGATATCAACAACGTAAATTGTACAAAACATGGCATGTCCTATCATATCTTTATATATATAATTCTTCTGTGAGTGTGTATGTCACTGAACTCCTTCTAGACTACTGGACCGATGTCGATGAAACTTTTTGTATGTGTTCTAGGGAATTCAAGACTGGTATAGATTCACAATTTGGTCTACTGGAAAATGTTTTTTTTATCAATTTTTTAATAATAAGTAGTTGTTGATTTTGGAATGTTTCACATCGGATCCGACAGACTGCGCTACTGTCTAAGCATTAATGTCAAGCGATACGAAGTTTGCTGCGTCAGCAGTTCTATTTATAAAACTTTCCCAATTACATTGCACAGTGAAGTGACAAAATATTCGACAGGTACTTCAAATTGTTCGGCAACATCTCGCGGTAATTCAAATAAGGCACTGTGATTGGCTGACGGAAACGTCACTCTGAAGGATCGTCAGTTGTAGTTAACATAAAGTGTTTTCGTATTTGGGATAATAGACTAAAAACGAGGTCTGGCACTCGATACTCTCTGCCTACCCTGTAAGGAACTTGGCGTGAAGATATGTATGTATGTTTGTATGTATCTATGTATGTATGTATGCATGTATGTATGTATGTGTGTATGTATGTGTTTGTATGCATGTATGTATGTATGTATGTGTGTGTATGCATGTATGTATTTATGTATGTGTGTGTATTTATGTATGAATGTATGTATGTATGAATTTATGTACCTATGTATGTATGCGCGTTAGAAAAACGTAGAGTTTCTAAGTACCGCAAGAAGGAAAGGGGTACAAGTACTCCTAATATAAATATCTCCACGAACATAGGATACGTCATATCAAGTTTAACTGAGAGAAAACTAGGAAAAATTGCATAATTTTTTTCATACAAACAAAACTAATGGAACAAAGTTCTCAGAAACAGCTAATTAATTGGAAGCGTAATTGTAAAACTATCTTTGTACCAACGCGTTGGTTAACTACACTTAAATGACTTTAAACGAGTCATTTAAATTTAGCGTAATTGTTTTCTAAGAGTGTAAAGCACCCTTTCCGCTTCAGTGAATTTTATCGTGACAGCTACTGTGGCATAGATTTTCTGCATTTTCTACGAATTCATTGATGTTAGCACTCAGTATTTATTACTTAATAATTTCCAGTCACACAATCAGTTTTGAATTTTATATCATCCTATTAATATTATAAATGCGAAAGTTTGTATGTATGGATGTATGGATGTTTGTTACTCTTTCACGCAAAAACTACAAAGCTGATTACGATGAAATTTAGTATGTAGGTAGCTGAAGACCCAGAATTACATATAGGCTACTTTTTATCTCGGAGTTAACGCGGGCTTGGGACTTACGCGGGTGAAACCGCGGGGCGCAGCTAGTTACTTAATAATTTCCAGTCACACAATCAGTTTTGAATTTTATATCATTAGTATATTTTAAGTTTCCTTGAAGCTCCTTATTACACATCTGTACGCTTTTTGTTATGATAATGGCACGCAAACAAGTAGGCGGATTTAACACTATTTTAGTAAGTAATTAACGCCGTCTAGAGATACTAAAGGTGGTAATGCTAAGTGTAATGTATTAATCGATAATTTTTATTGCTTACTGTTTTACAAAGGGTTTAGTAAATATATACCTACCTAAGCGATGTTTGTAGCATTTCTATTTTATGCCAAATAATAAAGTCTTTCTTTTAACCAACTCCCTGGAATATTACAATGTCTTTATGGCGGCAGGAATACGTAATGCGGTCCCGGACAAGTTGCAACACATTCTAAAAGTAATGAAATACCACCATATTTTGCAGTAAGTAAGTATCTTCACGCCCATATCCCCAAATGGGTAGGCAGAGGCACAACCAGGGCAGCCACGACTAGTCGAAGACACTAAGTCCCACAATGTGATAGGTGGCAAGCCTATCGCCAACCGGGCACATATCCAATCCCGAGCAACTTTTTTTTTTTGACAATTGGAAATACCTTATTACCTTATAAAGTCAAGTCCAAGACTTGGACCGCTAGACCACACAGACGATAATATTTTTTTATATTTTGCAATAATGAAAATACCAATTTAATAATTTATGGAAATACTCTCCCGTATGTTCGCTCAATAAGTTCGAATGGTAACGACTATTACGATCAAACGTGATAAGCTAACGGCAGGTAAGTCTCCGCAACGCCGTGCGCCGCTAGCTCGCATTAGACCCATTGTTAAGATATAACGACGTTTAACTTTAACGATATTGCTGTTTACCTTCTGTAGTATGCGGTTTATTAACTTCTCTGGAAAACAAGCTTAACATACACATGTGTTGTGAAATGAAATAATTAAGCTGGAAACTTATTATCGGGCTCGGCTTACGGATGCGGCTTTCAGCCGCTACTTATTAAGTTTTTTTAACATCCAGTACGCCAGTTATCTTTTTTATGTCCTAACACGCAAGGTCACGTCCGTGACTTCCAATAGTCTGCAAGGCTCAGTGTACTTTCATTATCTAGATACCCCGTAAGTCGAAGTTGTCATCCGCAATGCAATCAATAGTAACAGAGTTTTTCGTAAGAAGATAAGCAAACAAGTTGGCAGCTCTCTTGATGGTATGAAAGAATCATCTTCTAAATACACCATAGATGTTACTAGTGCGTTGCTCTGTTATAGTCGGGATCTTAGGCCATGTGTGCAAGTCTACAGACTATCTTAAACTGCAGCTAGAAAATTGATAACGACGAGCACTGAAACTATGAAATAAAAAAAACGATAAGGTAATAGTGATGAGAAATAAGCAGCCAAACTTGAGTATTGCACTGAACCACCTAGATAATATGCTGAAAGTGGAATAATGAAATTAACGAAATTACTCTTCAATGTCAACGGTTATTATAGTTTATTGACGGTATAATATGAGGTTACCAAATCTGATTATAGAGGAGGTCCATGTATATTTCAAATCTATATAAAACTTTTTCAATTGATTACTTTAAATAAATAATAAATCCTAGGATAAGCAGCACTTGCTATGCTGTGCTATGTTAATTAAAATTTATAACAAAATTCCACAAAATATCAGGGAACTACCTATACTTCGTTTCAAAAGAGTGATAACTAGGTGCCTTAAAGAAAAAGCATACTACAATTTAGATGAATATTTTGCAGACAAACACTTTCTAGCAGTAAAATCCAAGTAAAGTTATATAGTTATATATAATGTTTTCTTTTTTTAATTTGAATTTATTGAATTTTATTTAAAACTATCCGAATTGACATGACAATTATTAATTATTATTTTGACATTATGTGCCTAATATTATTTCTTTGACATTAATCGATAACATGTAATTATTTGTTATTACCATTATTTTTTTTTAAATTTTAAATGTGAGTTAATTTAACGTCTTTTAAAATAATTATATTATATTTGCATGCCAATCATTGGTATAGTAGTAAGCACTATGTATAGAATGTAAGATCTAATATGTACACTACTGAAGGCAAATAAATAAACATAAAACATAAACATAAACACTTATTGATCTAACCCGAAACTAAGCATATTATATACTTGTGATATAGATGTTAGTCAAATACACTTAGAATACACTTATAATACTTATTCAAATACACTTATAATACTTAGAAGTACTTAAATGCATAGGTAGGGGATTCAATTTAATACTCGGACCCTGAAATACAGAAATTTTAAATATGTTCCATACACAAACATCTACTCTCGTCGGGAATCGAGTCCGAGCTTCACGTTTAGTCTGTGATGTTAGATGTGTACGCTAACCGCCCGACCAACGAGGTGGCCAAAGGATTTTATGTGCTAGCTTTATGGTTCATGATAATCAGCCACCAGTTTTAGCTCATACCAATTAAAACTCTATCAAAGAATATTATAATGCAGACAAAACATGTTGCACTTTAACAACATAGTAGAAGTTCGATTTCAAACAGTTGGCAACGTCCACGCCGTTGGGGACGTGACCTCGCGGCCTAATATGTCAGTTTGGCACATCCTACGAATCTTTGTTGATTCAAACGCTTTATGGAATCTTCTTGGAAATGGACTTCAATATTATGCCTAGACAAATAAACCTGAAGAGTATATTTGTGTGGTAATATTTCCGCTTCTTAAATGCGTAAGTATTACAATTTGAACATGGTTCACAAAAATAGTTTAACTATTAAACCAACCCAAAACACAACTAAATTAAACTTTATGCTTTATTATTTATTTGTTCGTTCTAGCTTGTATCTAAATCGGATATTTGTGGAATGCTGTAAAACTTAAAAATCTTAAAAACCTCGATGTCGAAATTTATGTTTATAAAACAGCCAATAAATGGTTAAAGAAACAATTGTGAACACAATTTATATAGGTTATAAAGGCAAAAGAAACCGAACATGGAATATCTATTTTGTAATTATGCAAGTAAATAATTATAAAAGTAAATAATTATAAATATTAATTTTATAAGAAAACTTCGAAATATTTTCATTTTGCAATTATATTTTGGAAAGGACAACTAATAAAAACTTGTCCTTAAACCTGTAAGGGATCTCAGGTACACAGTTATGAAGGGAACATCTATTGAATGCAAACAGTCAAAAAAGCTGCAAAAAGGTTTAGGGTAAATCAACTAAATTTATAAAGGAAAAATTAAAGAATCTCTTAATTTCAATAGACGCGGCCGGTAGGCGGAGAGGATAAGGAAAGTACAAAAGTTTAGCTACACTTTTGTACTTTCCTTATTCTCTCTCTTTACTTTGTATGTCTCGCCAATGTGGCTTAGTGGTCCGGGATCGGACTTGACTCCTGGAGTTACCAGGTTCGAACCAGGTCAGGCAACAAAAATGAAATGTAATAATGAAAAAAGGAAATGTAATACACATTTTCATTTTCCATACACATTTCTATTTTCTAGTAAAAATGTTTCCCGGAAATGGGTATGTTCCCGGTTGACGATAAGCTTGCCATTATAGACATTGAGGGACTTAGTGTCTTCGGCTAGTAGTGGGTAACCTGATTGTGTCTCTGCCTACCTCTTCGGGTATATGAGGGTAAAGATACTTTTTCTTTCTTTCTTTACTTTTTACTTGAGGTCCCTGAACTTATAAGGCGAATTCCCAAAAATTGCCTAAAATTGCCTTTTCCAAATTATAGCTTAAAACTGGAAACAATTCTAGTTTTATCACAAAAAATAAATAAAAACACCGAAAAATACGTTTTTATTTTAGTTATGAAATGTTGAAAAAATTATACTTTTTCCTTTTAATTATCTTAAGCAAATTGCTACAAAAGTCGGCCGAACTGTTTTATAGGAGTGCAACAACAAACATTCTGACTACATATTTTTATCATAAGGTCACTAAAAGAAAGGTATAATGGCAACATTGGTATGCATCTTCTCATCCCAAGCGTTAAAAATCTCTGGGGGTTCAATCACTAAAGTATCTTCACGAACAAATCCCCGAAGAGTTAGGCAGGCAAGGCAAGGCAAGGCACGACTAGCCTAAGACACTAGGTCCCACAATGAGATAGGTGGCAAGCCTATCGCCAACCGGGCACATATCCAATCCCGAGCTCCTTTTTTTATTAGACTATTGGAAAAACACAATTTCCATTTTGTTGCCACACCCAAGAAACGAACTCGGGACCTCATGCAGTCAAGTCCGACAACTGAACCGCTCTGTGGTCTACAAAGGCGATATTTAGGTCAATTACTAAAAATCTAAAAAAAAACTTAAAAATATATTTAATAGTTCAAAAAATTCAAAGAGGCTTTTAACATAGATGATTTTCGATTTGAAACATGTGCTGGATACGATTGTTATGAAGCTTTGACACTTTCCTGTGAATCGCTGCAAAACCATCAAATCCGATGTTTTTCAAACGTACACAAGTGCGGAACCATTTTGAATTCCAATGAGTTGTCGAACGATTTATGTCGCATTGCAACTGGGACGATAAATTTTATCTGCACTATAAGTAGAGATAGCTCAATCTGAAAGGAGATATGGGATTGTGGATATTTAAATTTTTATCAGCCCTGATCGAACATTTTTACTTGAATTTCAATTTTTCTCTTTAGAATTTGATAAAGTATCTTCACGCCCATATCTCCGAAGAGGTAGGCAGAGACACAACCAGGGCACCCACGACTAGCCGAAGACACTAAGTCCCATAACGTGATAGGTGGCAAGCCTATCGCCAACCGGACACATTACCAATCCCGATCAACATTTGTTTTTTATTAGAAAAATGGAAAAATCCAATTGTCTTTTTTTGTTGGCCGACCCGGGATTCGAACCCGAGACCTCATGCAGTCAAGTCCAACACCCGGACCGCTAGACCACAGAGGCGAATTTGATACACCAGGAATCGGTTCTTGTGTAAAGAAACAGTAGTCGTAGTAATAGCTGTAGTAGTATTATTAGTGGTAGTAGCAATACCAAAAAAACATACATAATATTACTCAAAAAACTTATTCTTCGTTACCATTCCCTATCATCTTTTAATACAAAAAAATCCAAAATAAATTGTGGTGTACTAAACCGAACAAGACAATTTATTTCTAGCTGAAATAGGATGTAAAAAAACATATTTTTGTCAGTTCAAATAAACACAGTGAAATATTTTACAGCAAAAAACGTGGGTAGGTTTAAATTATTGTAGGAATTTGAGAACAGTGAACTTTTTAAAAAGTACCCTAACCGGCACTTTTTTACGAAATTAGTATTTTACTGAATTACTATTTTTTTTATTTGATGTCACAAAAAATATTTTTTAAGTTTCAATTGAACTTAATATGAAAGTATCTTTTTAGTTTTATAAACAATTATTTTTTATAATATTCAATCCGTAACCTTTTTTTACCTTCCAACTATGCATACTCGTATATGAGTATAAGAGTTGACCGAGCTAAATTCGTACCGATCTAATGTGATAGTGTAAGAGCAATGTTAACGAAGCGCTGTTACTGTCGTCCAAATTTAAAATAAATATAAAAAATCGACTAAAATGGTCAAGCCATTTAACAGTTAGGTGACAAATACATACAAAATACTTATATAGGTATATTGAGATGATTAATTCGTTTAAACAAAAAAGTGATGAAAGCTGTGGCATATCCTTGTAAATACAAAGACGTAGCCAAAATCAGAATTAACTTTAAATAAGGTTGAACATTGATTACACAGCTGTGTTGGTTTTGAATAAATTAAACTACGTTAATTTGCACGTCTCTCGCAAAATCTCAGGTATTCGGAATAATTTGAGAGGCAGACATCATAAACGTTGATTTTAATCTCAAAATTATGGTAAATATAAGATTAGAAATTTTATTATAACAGGGGTCTGTTGTTATAAGTAAAAGGTTGAAGTTTTTTTTTTATAAAAGTTAACGATAAGATAATATATGAGGTTAATTAATTGTCTCATAAGTTGGACAAGGTTAAGAGGTAGGAAGTTAAGCGAAGACATAGGTGGAGATTGAAAGAAGTTGCGACGTTTTGGTCCCCCAAGGGTCCAAATCTTGTTGTGTCGGGGGGTCTGTGTAGCTGGGCTCGAGGTGGGACCACGGCGAAACCAATTGGACCAGGAAGCAGCTCCTCTGTACCTCTCTCCGGCCAGAGGGGACTAGAGGAGCGGATAAGGAAGATGAGCCTGCGGAGGAGGGTGTGGACAACTCATCTTACCCACCCGGTCGAGATTAGGTTGCAGCAGGTAAGTAGGCCTGTCACCACTGGGACCCCGAAGTAGTGCACACCGTGTCTCCGTGCACCACTTCAAACGATATGCGCCCTCCTGTTGGAAGGGGATCGAGAGATCCAGTGCCGCCGCTGCAGGGGTAGTTTGTGAAAGCATCTTCACAGCTCTGTTACCTGAGGAAGGGGTAGACACCGTAGGGTTTTAGCCAGTAGGAGTCCGATATAAACCGACACTTCCCGCGAAAGTGACGGGTATCCATTAGAATTTCCCCAGGATAAATAAAAAAGAGGTGGTGTACCTACGCTAATACGCCATAGTCACCGATCAACGACAAATTTCGAGTTCGATTGCCGACAGGTGTTTTTTGGTGTTAAATTTGTTTTGGTATTTCTATATATTAATATCGTTGACTAATGCCCATCTTAAATCTTTAAATATCTACTTTGGGCTTAGATTCAATTAGTGTAGTTTGTCCATAGACATTTTTTTTCTACCGACTAAAAAGCGGAGGCCATCTCAATTTAGTCTTATGTTACACATCCACTTGACAGGGAAGAATTGACGGTATCCTAACTTATGCAGGAGACTTAAGTTTTTAGCTACAGGTTGTAAAAACATCATTAACAACTTTGGTGTCAGTGAATGACGTTCTTCCATGTTAACCTTCCTGTAACATAAATAACAATATAATTATTCTTAAGAACAAAACTAACTTACGTGAATATTTTTATAAGAAATTCGATTACTCTGTAAGTAATTAAGTGTTTTTAAACAAATCTCCAGCAGAACACTAGTTCGAATCCAGGAAATAGTTAATTTTACCAGAAAATTGAAAAAAAAACTCATCTTAAGTAAGAAATCGAACCCAATGCCCCATATAATCAACGCAAACACCGAATTACTAGATCATAAAAGTATTTTAATTACCCAGACTCAATTGCATTGGACAAACAAAATATCACTCGTTTATCTTTTCCCATATAAAAGAAATATTGACATGGGTACGATGAATAAGCATCGTAACCGAAGTACTAGTAAAGGGGTGAGAAAAGTTGCAAATTTTGTTATCTCACTGTACAAACATACATATTACATCTATTTATTACATGTCTACAAAATAAAGTGCCATTTTATTACTGAAAAAGGCTTAGCCTCGTCCCTTTGTAGGATTAACCTTTGTCAAACAAAACGTTTTTACGGGGACAAAAATATCCAATACGAGCTAAGTGATTAGAACACAATCTCAAAGAGGGATAAGTACTTGCTTTTGTCGTATTACAATTATTTTTGTGACAATTTTAACATAAATACGTATAATGTAGTGAAATGTAGTTTTTTAACGCACGAAGTTGCGTTCCCACTTGCTGGATTTTTTTTTATTTTTGTGAAAAAGTCTCAAACACATTAGGTTAAGCACTTCTAGAGCCCTGTACGAAATTTCGATAACCGAATGGCAGTTTAAGCCTATGTAAGAAATTAAAGGACATAATGTTTCAAAGCGAAGTTTTGAGTCAAAGTTCTAGCCTTGCTTTGCATAATTCTGTGCTTACCCTAACGTTATTGTATAGAAGCGAGAGTTAGGTATGTCAGAAAAAGCATGAGAGTTGATAAATTAGAGCGCTACGGAAAATTCGAGGTGTAACGCTAGTTGACAGCGCTCATAACAGTGAGACCCGAGAAAGAGTCGGATTGAAAAAAGTGTTGGTGTTAAAATGAGAAAGGGCATGCTCCGCTGGTTCACTCATGTAAAGAGAATGACACATAATAGATTGACAAACAGATATACAATTTGAATTTGGACGATGTAGGTAACCGAAGAGACCAAGGTTGATGTTTCATCATCAAATCGCTTCGATAGTATCCGAGGGTGGTGTCAAGGGTCTCCGAAACTGGCATATTTGTATGGAAAGCGAAATGAATGTGGATAAAACTAGACAGATCTGCCAGGATCGTGAGATGTGGCACTCGATGCTCACTGCTAAATCTGTTAGGGGCTTAGCGTGAATATATATGTATGTATATATAATAAACTAGTTGAACCCACCCGACTTTATCCTGTCTTGACTGAGAATGTTGAATCCGAATTTCAATTTACTGACATGATGTAAAATTCATATTTTCGTTAAGTTTCCTAGAAACTTGTGATGTTCTACAAATATACTTTTTTGAAACATACTTTTTTGACAAGAATTGTTAAAATAAAAAAAATAGCAAAATTGTTCGATCCTTTCACGGGGAAACAGTAATTCACTATATAAAAGAAAAAGATTGTTCATTTATTACAAAAACATTATTCAAATTTCGTTTTCTATTATTTTATCTCCTCTGTCGTCTACGGTCCGGCATCAGATTTGACTTTTTGAAGTTCCAGGTTCAATTCACGGGTCGGGCGACTTTAAAAACTAGAAAAATTGCATTTTCAATTTTCTGGCAAAGATAACGTTGCCCGGGATTGCATATGTGTATTAGCGTCTTCTGCTAGTTGTGGATGACTTGGTTGTACCTCTGCCGACCTCGTCGAGGATATGGGCGTAAATATAGGTACTTTATTTTATAACAAACATCTGTTCCCTAAGGCTTTGGCTATCAAGCACTCTTTTGTATGACGCCCTGAACTGTCACTCTCCCATGCCCTACCATATCTCCGCTACTAGCTACTTGTATATGATTTACTTGGAAAAAGCATATCTCTACTCATTTCTTCTTATATTTAAGTCTCATCTCCAGACTATAACACTACTTAAAAAAATATCATTCCATAAAAATTTGATTTATTTTATTACATTTCGTAATAACATTCCGTAAATCACATTTAGTGAGAAGAGTTTTTCTGAATCCTCACTTTATAAAATCACGTCCACATTAACGCACGCCCGTGAAAATTTCAAGGCAATTCAAGCTCATTGCTATGATGTATGGCTACGTTAAGCGAATTCAAATCGAAGTGAAATATGACGTCATAATAGGGACCTTGACGTCAGCGACTTACGATTTATATTTTCTTTCGTAAATTTTTTGTGCTCTTATTATTTGTGCCCTTGAAAAAAAAAATCATTTTTTCGGTATTAACAAGTAAAGAAACGAACGTCTTGATCTCTACATGTCAAGTATAGAGATCAAAGATAGTAACGGTGTGATTCGAACATGTTGCTAGAATGCGAAGCCTCCTGTGTAGCGCTACCTTACCCTCCGAACCGGAACACGTAATGACGTTATGGCGGCAGGAATAGGTAAGGCGGTGGTACCAATCCGAGCGAGTCGCTGCTAAGCTCTACCACGTAGTACACTGCTCGATTACTATACATTTTAAGTTATGTCACAGGAAACAGCTTATATTATAAAATGAGTATAAAAATATAGTATCAGTTCATCTAAATTTCTCAATTTATAAGAAACTGGTAGAAAAACGAGAAATAAAATCAGACCTAAATTGATCAGGGTTAATTGGGAATAATATTTAACTTTCTAAGTATCAAGAATCGAAATTAAGTTTGACTTAAGTAACTTACAAACCCTGAGCAAAGACAACGTTTTTTCCTACGTTTCTTTGGAAAGGTCTTTTCTTTCATTGTTTACTCCGGAGAAACTTCTTTGTGAACTTAACCCTTTAAGTTCGGAAACTTGGAATTTTGGTAAGTGGAAAAGTAGGTTTTCGAAAGATGTAAGGTATTGTGATGGTAGTTTCGTTACAAAGTATGCTTTTGTTCTTAGAAAGTGAAAGACGTAAATGACTAATTCTAAATTTGTTTGTTAACTTGTTTTACTTTTTATTTATTTTTACGTGATAAGCAAACTCATTGCTCTTCCTCTCCTTCGGGAACCCGTTAGGATAGAGTGATTTTTGTGCCAGTTTCAAAATTAAAACTAAAAAATATAAAAAAACAAATGTGTATTATAAATATTCTATTATAAATAACTTTGCCCGGGATTGCATTTAAGCCCGGTTGGAGATAGGCTCGTCATCTATCACATTGTGGGACTTTGTGTCTTCAGCTAACCGTGGGTGCCCTGGTTGTACTTCCACCTACATCTTCAAAGACATAGGCGTGAAGATACTTGTACATATGGAATATTTTTACTCGGCATTTTTTATTGTAACAATCCAAAAGAGGGGAATTCCCTGGTGATTAGTGTCAAACGTCGCCTAACAACACCATAAATTTTATTGGTACGTTCTGGCCTACCGGTTATTTATCTCCCTCCAACACAACAATCCAACACTACGATGGCGAAAATTGACGTAAGGGCTGCAATTTAACGTATTGTTACCGCATTCTACTGCCTTCAGGCAAGCTTTCGTTCAGCAATCAACGACTTCCCAAATAGGTAACCGGTAAAAAGTATCTTTACGGCCCTTTCCCCTAAGGGGTAGGCAGAGGTACAACCAGGACATACACAGAGTCCCACAACGTGATAAATGACAAGCCAATCAACCGGGCTCGTATCCAATTCCGGGTAACTATGTTTGAATAAGAAAATTGAAAATGTAGGTTAATTTTCTATTTTTTTTTGTTGTCCGACAAAGGAATCAAAACCAGGACCTCAAGAAGTCAAGTCCAACGCCGGACCGCTAGACTATAGAGATATTTCTAATTTATCACCGGTTATGTTATACCCGTGTTGGTCCGGGCTCCTTTGCAGAATATACCATCTGCCTTCCTGCCAGGCGGCTCGTAAAAGGCGAGCATAGGCTTAACTA